>JAJDFG010000126.1:557500-597500 GCA_021039105.1 Scomber colias
AAGGACCAGAGTTAGACTATAAGGACCAGAGTTAGACTATAAGGACCAGAGTTAGACTATAAGGACCAGAGTTACACTATAAGGACCAGAGTTAGACTATAAGGACCAGAGTTACACTATAAGGACCAGAGTTAGAGAGACTATAAGGACCAGAGTTACACGATAAGGACCAGAGTTAGACTATAAGGGCCAGAGTTACACTATAAGGACCAGAGTTAGACTATAAGGACCAGAGTTACACTATAAGGACCAGAGTTAGACTATAAGGACCAGAGTTACACTATAAGGACCAGAGTTACACTATCAGGACCAGAGTTAGACTACAAGGACCAGAGTTACACTATAAGGACCAGAGTTACACTATAAGGACCAGAGTTAGACTACAAGGACCAGAGTTAGACTATAAGGACCAGAGTTAGACTATAAGGACCAGAGTTAGACTACAAGGACCAGAGTTACACTATAAGGACCAGAGTTAGACTATAAGGACCAGAGTTACACTATAAGGACCAGAGTTAGACTATAAGGACCAGAGTTACACTATAAGGACCAGAGTTACACTATCAGGACCAGAGTTAGACTACAAGGACCAGAGTTACACTATAAGGACCAGAGTTACACTATAAGGACCAGAGTTAGACTACAAGGACCAGAGTTACACTATAAGGACCAGAGTTACACTATAAGGACCAGAGTTACACTATAAGGACCAGAGTTACACTATAAGGACCAGAGTTACACTATAAGGACCAGAGTTACACTATAAGGACCAGAGTTAGACTATAAGGACCAGAGTTACACCATAAGGACCAGAGTTACACTATAAGGACCAGAGTTAGACTATAAGGACCAGAGTTACACTATAAGGACCAGAGTTAGACCATAAGGACCAGAGTTAGACCAGGAGACTCTGGACCGTCTGCAAGGTCTCAAACTGAAACGAGCGATCGGCCTGATGGTCCCGAGTTTATAGTGAAGACAGATTCTGCACTAGTCTCCTTTAACGCTGGCACCTGGGAGCAGAAGGCGGGTCGCTGTGCACTGCTACATGCTGGACCACAACAAGCATGGCAGGTGGAGGCAGGAGAGAACATCCTGCTTGGGTCGGTGCCACACTAATGAAGCTTTAACACTATACAGTTCTAGCTCTACTCTGTTCCTCCACTAGGGATAGTACCTGGTACCTTCTACTTTTTTAGTATCTGCTCTGCTGAGGTTCCAAGCGAGCCGAGCCGATACTAAATGTGACGTCATCAGACTGCCGGTCTCTGATTGGTCAGAGAGTCACTGGAAGAGTCATGAGCCGTCCCACACAAGAATCAAACCCAGCATTTTTAAACACCAACAACAGCGTTACAGAGATCGGTTTCTCTTCTCTTTGCTTTGTGTGAGGAAAGACACATACAGCAGCAGGTACACCATCACCTCCATGTCCTCCATGGTTTAACGCAGCGTTGCTATGGCGACCCCGCTCATGTTGAGGAGGAACTATAGTAATGGAAAAGGATCCACAGGTGTTAACACCAGGATCAGCCAAGCAAGGACACTAAATTACGAATCCTACTATGACCAAGACCTGTCTTACTCTGCCTCTGATCTTTCTCTCTCTCTTTGCTTTCCTTCCTTCCTTCCTTCCTTCCTTCCTTCCTTCCTTCCTTCCTTCCTTCCTTCCTTCACTTTCCTTATTTCTGTCTTTCTTTCTTTCTTTCTTTCTTTCTTTCTTTCTCTCTAGGTGTATAAATTGTGTAATATCTATCATTCTTTTGTGGTTACACCATTTGACATTTTCAGGAGCATTCAGTCTGACTTTGGGTAAAAAATGGTGCAAATGTGTTTTTGTAGCTTGAGGAGAATGAGAGGATTTATTTCATGTTGACTCACACTGCAGTTTGCTTTATGAAATATTATTAAGCATGGAGTAAATATAGTATTCATAGCTTTGCTTCATGATCTCACTTATAATAATAAAACAACCGACACATATTACTATCCTGACTGACTCTGCATTATATTCATATTTATATTATTCTTCTTCTTCTGATGCATCACAATAAAAATGTGTTTGAAATAAAGTCATTCTCTCTAATCTGTGTTTTTAAATACTGTGAATCATTTTAAGTCCAACGAGGCAAAGAGACAAGTCATCTGTCATATCCACACACACACACACACACACACACACACACACACACACACAGTCTGTGATTTTCTATTTTTATTTCTTTTGTATTTATTTATAACTTCTGCAGTATATTTTTACAAGCAGAGAACTGCAGCTGTGTTTGTGTTTGTGTGCGTCTAAGTATGTCAGATGCTTTTATATAATCCCCAACACACACACACACACACACACACACAGAGACACACACACACACACACACACACACACACACACACACACACACACACACACAGATTATATAACAGACTGTATCTGCTGAAACCAAAAGCTCTTTAATATTCAGTCTGAGGAAATCTGCTGCTCTCTCTCTCTTTCTCTCTGTGTGTGTGTGTGTATGTGTGTGTGTGTATCTGTGTGTGTGTGTGTTGTCTCTATCATCAGATCTTCCTCTCAGTAATCACACTCATCCTCTGCAGTATTGATCTCCGTTTGTAACATCCGTCCGTTAGCCTAGCTTAGCACAAAGACTGGTAGCGGAGGGAAACTGTTAGCATCTGAGCAGCATGTGACAGATTGGTGGGTTGTGTCTCTGAACATAAATCTGTCAGCTGATCTGATCCCAGATTACACATCAACACATGTAAGAGGTCACATGACCCCCCCCCCATCCTCAGACCAAACATTTAAACCCGGATGATAAACCAGAGAAGAAATAATAAATGAATTCATAAATATATTAAAACTAGATTTAAAAGCAGCATCAGGTTTAAATTCAGACTGAACTCCGCAGCAAGACATCATGGAGGTTACGCCCAGTTCAATATAATCAATATATTAACCCTTCTGTTGTCCTTCAGTCAAGGAAGGAAAGAAGGAAGGAAGGGAGGAAAGGGGGCAGGAAAGGAGGGAGGAAGAATGGAAGGGAGGAGGAAAGGAGGAAGGAAGTATGGATGGAAGGGAGGAAGAGGGAAGGAAGTATGGATGGAAGGATGGAAGGGAGGAAGATGGAAGGAAAGAGGGAAAGAGGGAAGGAAGGAAGGAAAGGAGGGAGGAAGGAAGGAAGGAAGGAAGGAAGGAGGAAAGGAGGGAGGAAGGAAGGAAGAAAAGAAAGGAAGGAAGGAAGGAAGGAAGGAAGGGAGGGAGGGAGGGAGGGACTGAATTCAGACTGAACTCCGCAGCAAGACATCATGGAGGTTACGACCAGTTCAATATAATCAATATATTACACAAAGATCAATAAGAGAGATTTGAAATGACATTTGACCCATTTTATACCAAAAGACTGAATGCTCCTGAACATGTCAAATGGTGTAACCACAAAATGTCAAATGGTGTAACCACAAAATGTCAAATGGTGTAACCCAGGGAGGTCAAACATGTGGCTCGTGGACTAGAACTGGCCCGCCAAGGGGTCCAATCCGGCCCACATTCCTTCCTTCCTTCCTTCTTTCCTTCCTTCCTTCTTTCCTTCCTTCCTTCCTTCCATCTGTCCTTCCTTCTTTCCTTCCTTCCTTCCTTCCCTCCATCTTTCGTTCCTGTCTTCTTTTCCTTCTTTCCTTCCATCTGTCCTTCTTTACTTCCTTCCTTCCATATTTCTGTCCTGACTTCTTTTCTTCCTTCCTTCCTTCCATCTGTCCTTCTTTCCTTCCTTCCTTCCTTCCTTCCCTCCATCTTTCATTCCTGTCTTTTTTTCATTCTTTCCTTCCATCTGTCCTTCCTTACTTCCTTCCTTCCATATTTCCGTCCTGACTTCTTTTCTTCCTTCAAATGTTTTCCTTCATATTAGTTTGAATGGAACAAACCCAGAGAACATATGGTGAGTTTATTATAGAAATGAGAAGCTGAGCATCACAAAGCTGTTTTATATAAAGTAAAGTATTTCTAACCTGACCCAGATCAGTAAATCCATCAAACCCGAAACCATCTGCTACCAAGACTCACATATAAATATGATTGTTTTAATAAAGTTTTCTTATTAAATCAGAAAGAAAACATCTTTATTATTAATGTTGCATGAAGCGTTTTCTAATGTGGGACACTAGTTTATATTGATTTATTATTTATTATAAATGTCTCATTTCAGGCAGAAACTATTATAATAAATAAATAAATAAATAAATAAATATAATATTGTGTTTAAAAGATCAGCTTTGACTTGTAGTGTGTAAAACATTACATTTAATAATCAATGACGTTTATAGATTCATAATAAAAGGCCCTGAATTAATATGACGTGTAACATCTGATTTCAGAATAAAAGCTTCATAAGTTTAATAAATATATTTATATATTTAACTTTCATAGATTTAAATATTTAAATATTCATCAATCACATAACAATGAATGACTTTACAACATGTTATCGTCCAACATGACACTGATCCTTCATATAGGCTATGTAGAAACTGTAACCATGGAAACATTTATTATATTATATTATAATGTATTAAGCTGTTATGTATTTTATTATTATGTTGGTATAGTTTGTGGATACTTCCTGTTTGGCTTTTATTTGATTATTAATATTATTATTGTTGTTGTTGTTGTTTTAACCCCCCCTTCCCCCCCAACCCCCACCCCCCTCCCCCCTCGCGAGGCTCCTCCGGTTTGTAACGCACGTGCCTGTCTGTCTGTCTGATGACGACATAATTAAAAAAAATTGAATTAAAAAAAATGAGTCTGTGGTCACGTGACTCACCCGAAGTCCGCGTCCTCGGACTTGAAGAAGAATTTGAGGTTCTGTTTGTTCAGCGCGAGCTTAAAGTCCAGCAGGGTGACGCGCTGCGCGGGCACGCCGACCCGGATCAGGTAGGGGGTCTCCTGGTCCTCCAGGTAGTAGATGACCCGGGTCTCCTCAGACATGATGGAGGGATGGAGAGGAGACACCTGTCCTCTGGCTCACCTGGGCGCGTGCCTGTCCACCTGTCTGTCCTCTGGCTCACCAGGGCGCGTGCCTGTCCACCTGTCTCACGCGCCGGCCCAGCTGTGTGTGCGTGTGTCTGATGCGGGTCCAGATGTGTCGGTCCAGCTGTGTGATGCTCCTCAGTCTCCTCCGGACGCGACACCGTCACACCTCTACAAAATAAGATGCACCACCTCCTGTTTGGCCTCCCTTCAAAATAAGAGCGGATTTATAGCAGCGGAAATAAAAATGCTCAGATGGATAGATAGATAGATAGATAGATAGATAGATAGATAGATAGATAGATAGATAGATAGATAGATAGATAGATAGATAGATAGATAGATGGATAGATAGATAGATAGCAAATCAAAGGCATAATTTTTATAATAAAATTGTTTTTGTTTTTTGTGTAATTAAATTGTAAAAACTACATTTTCATCATTTTAAGCCTGATTGTTTATATTAAAGCAGTGTTTGTACATTTTTTGTTATTTTATTTTTTACAGGTGGAAATAACCTTATGATTCATTAAAAAGCAAAAATATGTCAAATTAAGATGATAAAGTTTATTTCTAATGACAGAAATAGTTTTTGTTGTTTTACAATTAACAAAACTCTATGAACGATAAAGAGCTGCATTATGAAGCTTCTTTTAATAGTCAGTATGAACCAAGTACAAAATATATTATCTATCACAAATATACCATATATTGTCCTAATTTGATGTATTTTGCCTTTTAATTATACATTTTATTTATTTATTCATGATGCTGTCTTTGAGTCACTGGCTGGATTCATGCGTCATGCTGACTCAGCTCTGCAGGGCTTCATTTGATTTCTTCTCATATGCGCTTTCCTACTTTTATTTTGAAGGCCATTTCACACCACCTCCCTTTTATCTTTCGACAAACTGTCATGTCATTTCCGCTTTCCACTGAATCATTTTTCAAAGTAAAAGCAGAACTATGACTCGAGTGTTTGAGGAAATAAAACATTTATTATTTATTATTTATTTAAATGAAGAAAACAAAGATGCTGCGTTTAAGTTCAAGTGTTTATTTGAGTCTTCTGTAGAGAGGCGTTCAGGAACAGCTGGGGACAGTTGGGCGTTCCAGAGCTGAGGAGGACGGACACAAACAACAAACATTTATTCTGCAGTGTTTTTTATTATTTTTGGTCCAAAACATTCAGATTTTTGATGTGTTTTAGTTTGAAAATCTGCAGAGAGTCAATCAGCGTGTTTAATAAAATAAATGTTTGTTGTCTTTGTTTCCGTCGTCATAATTTCAACCTTTAATTTAAAATATAACAATCATCATTTAAAGTGTCTCAGTCTGTTTATTGCTGGTGATCGAAGGTAAAAAACGAACAGTCAGAGGAGAAGTCTGAAATCTCCCAGCTGCAGCGAACGCAGCGTTAAGGCCTCTGAGGTCAGCTGGTGATGATGTCACAGGGAGGGAAAGTCTCTGCTGGAGCTCACTTTAACGGGACAGTGAACGCATCGCTCTCTCTCACACACACACACACAGAGACACACACACACAGACACAGACACACACACACACACACACACACACACACAGACACACACACACAGACACACACACACACACACAGAGACACACACACACAGACACAGACACACACACACACACACACACACACACACACACAGACACACACACACACACACAGACACACACACACACACACACGGCCCGTTTCTGCCAAACTTTTAAACATTAAATCAGATTTTAACTGAACTGTGAAAATAAAATAAAACATGAATTAAAGTTTCTTCTTCTGTGGTTTGAGTATCAGCTGACAGACTCATTAAACCACCACCGAAGAAGAAACGCAGCGAGATGACGTCATCAACACTTCGCTATACGATCAGCTGATTAATCTCTTTAAACATATAATCAGTTTGGCGCCACCAGCTGGTGATGAGCTGTAATAATAATAATAATAATCATCCAAACATGATCTGACTAATAAACTATAAACTAATAATCAATAATCAATCAGCTGATCAACTAAATAAAGTTCAAGCTTCAGATTTTAAAGTGAAAGTTTAAATAATTTAACGTTTTACTGTGAAATGAGTCAAACAGGAAGTTAACGCTTCTAGCTCTTCTTCTATTGGCAGAAACGGGCGTCTGAGTCAGAGCTGCTTCTGATGATGTCACACGTTCAGCGACCAATAGAAAAGCAGCAACACGACAATCACATGACCTTCGACCTCCTCGAACCTTCAGGATCCGGAGTGAGACTTCCTGTCACAGTGTTTACACTTTCAGCGTCTGTAGTTATAAGGCTACCACCGCCATCGCCACGGCAACGGCCTCCAACACCGGGGCAACGGCCTCCATCACCGGGGCAACGGCCTCCCTCGCCACGGCAACGGCCTCCATCGCCACAGCAACGGCCTCCACCGCCAGCGTGCTGATGGAGAATCCTTCGTCATCACGCGGACACGTTGACGTCCCGCAGAGCGATGCCGTTGGTCGCCCCGGCAGCAGCGGCAGTGGTGTTGGCGGTGGAGGAGGCCGTTGCCGTGGCGGCGGGTGACGGGGACAGTGATGGAGAAGGGGAGGGGGGGATGAGGGGGAGCGCAGGGCTGTTCTGATTGGTTGGGGCGGCGGCGGTCTGGAAGAGGATCTGCTGTAACGTTCGTCTCAGGTTGGGATGCAGGCGCCGCTGCGTCTGGTAGAAGATCTCCACGGCAACGCACTTCATCACCCCGGCAACCAGGTCCTCGTACAGCGGCACCGTGTACATCCTGGATGTCTGTGGAGAGGAGACGCAAAGCATCATGGGAGCTGTAGTCACTGAACTAGTTAAATCAGAATGAATTTAACTAGAGCATCTGTGTGTGTGTGTGTGTGTGTGTGTGGGTGTGTGTGTGTGTGTGTGTGTGTGTTTGTGTGTGTGTCTGTCTGTCTCTGTGTGTGTGTGTGTGTGTGTGTGTGTGTGTGTGTGTGTCTGTCTGTCTCTGTGTGTGTGTGTGTGTGTGTCTCACATGTTTATGGAGGAAGGCTCTGACTCGGGGCAGGTCAGGGTAGAAGTTGTTCCTGACGACGAGCTGCAGCCAGCGGATCTGAACCTCAGCGTTCAGACTGTCAAACAGAGACGAGTACGAAGACGAGAGACTCACCATCACCTCTGAGCGAGAGAGGAAGATCATCATCATCATCATCATCATCATCATCATCATCATCATCACCACCACCACCACCACCACCACCATCATCATCACCACCACCACCACCATCATCACCACCACCACCATCATCATCATCATCACCACCACCACCATCATCATCATCACCATCATCACCACCACCATCATCACCACCATCACAACCATCATCATCACCATCACCTTCATCACCACCACCACCATCACCATCATCACAACCATCATCATCACCATCACCATCATCATCATCACCACCATCACCATCATCACCACCACCATCATCATCATCATCATCACATCATCACACCATCACCATCACCATCATCACCACCACCATCATCATCACCATCATCATCACCACCATCATCACCACCGTCATCATCACCACCATCATCACCATCACCACCATCACCATCACCACCGTCATCATTCCCACCATCATCACCACCATCACCACCATCGTCATCATCATCACCACCATCATCACCATCGCCATCATCACCACCACCATCACCATCATCACCACCATCATCATCATCACCACCACCATCACCACCACCACCATCGTCATCATCACCATCACCACCATCACCACCACCACCATCATCACCATCATCATCATCACCATCACCACCATCACCATCATCATCACCACTACCACCATCACCACCATCATCATCATCATAGCAGTATTTATAGTAGTAGTACTATATGTAGTATTCTATGTAGTACTATTAGTAGTATTACTGCAGTACCGTGGGGGAGGGGGGAGCGGTCCAGCATGCGGTCCAGGAACAGGACGATCTGGAAGGTGCTCCACTCTGTCAGCTGATAGGTGGAGAGCAGCTGCAGGTCGGGGGGGTCGGCGGCCCTCCAGACGTCACACAGGTCCTGGACGGGTCGGGTCAGAGCGCCCCCTGCTGACAGGTCCGGCTCATACAGAGGAGGACCGCAACCGCTGAGCCAGCGCTCAAACTCCAGACCTGCACCAAGGGAAGTGATGTCACAACCACAGGAAGTGATGTCACAACAACACGCTGTCACATTAAACTGTTTTATTAAGAAATGATTGTTACTAAAAGCTTTTTATTTTAGCCAGCCGAGCAACAACGTAATGAACGTGCTGATTGGTCACCTTCTCTGGTTGCCACGGCAGCGTCCTTCAGCTCCGGGAAATAGTTCAGGAAGTAGTCGATGAGATCCTGAGCTACCACGCTCTGAAACTTAAACTCTGAGATGTAGTCCTGGAATACACACACACACACACAAACACATTAAACACACACAAAGAAATACACACATTAAACACACACACACAGAGAGAGATACACACATTGAACACACACACCCCTTTCACACCAAAGCAGTTCCAGTGCTGAGAACCAGTTAGTGTTCCTACTGCTCGGTTCTTGCGGAGCAACGTAATGACGTCACCGCATATGTCGGGTACGTTCGAACCAACTCCCAAACAACTACTCCTGGTTCACATCCAAATCACAGACTGTATAAAAGGGACAGACGTAACATCCGTGACGTCACCCATTGGTTTGTGGACTGCTGCTCGGAAGCCAATAGTTTCTAATCTAGGCAGCGCCATCTTGAAAATTTTAGGTGCATGCTGGGAAAAATAAAAACACAGATTCTACTTATATGGGCATGAGGCGGGGCCATGGGCGGAGCGGGGAGGTTGCTATGGTTACGAGGGCTGGATCTGGAGGACATTGGTCAATCAACCTGTCAATCATGACGTAGCCACGCCCTAATGCATACCCTGCTTTATCGTCACATATAAAATCAGGGAGGCCAAAATGTCCCAAATGAACATCATACTGCATTGAAGAAGGCTTTAAACTAGCGATTGAGACCATAAACACATTTTGAAAACGTTTACTGAGGTTAGAAATCAAGTGAGAAGTTGGTGAATTCTCCATTGACTTGTATAGAGACGGTCGCCCCCTGGTGGCCTTTTGATAGAATGCAGCTCTAAGTTACTTCAACGCTGGCCTCATTTCAGAGGACCAGAACTCCCCACCTGTGCAAACACGGCACATATAACGTGTTTGTGCTGCTCGACAGGATCGAGATGGTTGTTAGCCTTTGTTAGCTAACAATAAAGGCTAACGTTAGCCTTCGTTGTTAGCTAACGTTAGCCGGCAGAGCACAGCTAACTCACAAATGTGTCTGAATTTCACCGTCAGTCAAATGTTGAAGGATGATTCACTCTTTATCTATTCACCATGTAGTCTTGTTAGTTATAGTTGGTCTTAATAACCCCCCCCCCCCCCCCAGTGGAACCGGTTCTTTTTGCCGGGAGCCAGTTCTTTGTCTGTGTGAACAGGAAAACCGGTTCCAGATTATGCACTGGAACTGCTTTGGTGTGAAAAGGGAACAGAGATACACACATTAAACACACAGAGATACACACACACACACACATTAAACACATAGCTGAGTGAAGAAAGACAGGATCCTTTTTTCATATATACATTTACCTTCTATAGTGTGTGTGTGTGTGAGTGTGTTTGTGTGTGTGTGTGTAGGTGTGTGTGTGTACTAACCCTCAGGAAACAGTCGAAGCGTCTCACGTCTCCACAGAGTTCAGAGAGATACGACACGAAGCAGAAACCTTTCTCATAGGTGAAGAGATTCATCAGAGTGCTGGGGTTCACACCTGGGGGGGGTGGGGGGGGGACAGAGGTTACACCTGTGTATATGTGTGTGTGTGTGTGTGTGTGTGTGTGTGTGAGTGTGTCTCACCTGGCTCAAACTTGACCTGCAGTTTGCTAACAGGGTTGTTGTCTCCTAGGAGACGCAGCTGTCTGTGGAGAGCGTCCAATCGGACGACAGTTTCCAGACATGTGAACGCCTCACCTGAAGAGCAGATCATGTCTCAGTGTCATTACTGATGTTCAACATGTTTGAAACATGATCACAGAATCATCTCAGCCTGCTTCAGGATCAGGATCAGTATGAGTCTGGATCAGGATCAGTCTGACAGGAAACATCTGAAACACTGAATTTACTTTTCTGCAGTTTTCAAACTTTGTAAAGTTTCCAGCGGGCAGGTTTGGACCCTCTGGTGGCCTGTTCTGGCCCACGGGCCATATGTGTGACACCCCTGGTTTAAAGTCATACTGTGTATCTTAAAGTACTGACTGTGAAGTTGATGGTACTACATGCCTCAGTAGGAATAGAAGAAGTATTAGTACCATAAGCCTCCATGGTAATACTGCACTGGGCGCAGTAGTAGTATTAGTAGTATTATATGTAGTATTATTAGCAGTACTAGTAGTATTATTTGTAGTATTATATGCAGTACTAGTAGTATTATATGTAGTATTATATGCAGTACTAGTACCATAGGCCTCAGTAGTGATCCTCCTCTGAGCGTAGGTGGCCAGCCCCTCGCTGAGCCACATCTCCTCCCAGGTTGCGTTGGTGACGGCGTTCCCGAACCAGCCGTGAGCGATCTCGTGGATGACGTCGATGAGGAGGAACTCGCTGCTCTCCAGGATGGAGGCGATGATGAAGGTGAGGCACGGGTTCTCCATGGCGACGATGGGGAAGGAGGGGGGCAGGAACACGATGTCGCACCTGAGGATCAATCAGCTGATCGGCGTTATTCTGACTTTGATGTGTTTTATCGACCGTGTCATGTGACGTGCGTGCTGAGCTCACCTGCCCCACAGGTACGCCCCGAACAGTTGCTCGGCAACGGCCAACCAGCGCTCCACGCTGCCGCCCAGCTTCTTCACGGCACACGCTAGCAAGCACGGCTCGGCCCACACACGGCTCCTAAAAGCACACAGACAGAAGATCAGAGGCACCGACACTTTAAACTACTTAATGTTACAAGAAGAAGAAAACCCAATATTAAGATTCACTGAAAAATAACTGTGTGGAAAAATGACTAAACATTTAAACTAAACTGTAAAAATACATAGCAACAAAAAGTAAATATAAATAATACAAATAATTAACTCATTGGCTGCCAACCATTTTCAGAGCAGAGTCCCATACTGTCAGCATTTTGACCGATCTTTCAAGACCCACAGAATATTGTGTTCTATGTAAACACCGAAGGCACCAAAAGAACGAGAGAAGAACATAATTGACGTCAATGGCAGCCAATGAGTTAAATAATAAAAAATAAGTAGTAGTATTAGGCATTTAAAGACTTGTTGCATCTATAAGATAATCAATACTCAGATATCAGTGATCAATACTCAGATATCAGTAATCAATACTCAGGTATCAGTGATCAATACTCAGATATCAGTGATCAATACTCAGATATCAGTAATCAATACTCAGGTATCAGTGATCAATACTCAGGCATCAGTGATCAATAATCAGATATCAGTGATCAATACTCAGGTATCAGTGATCAATAATCAGGTATCAGAGATCAATACTCAGGTATCAGTGATCAATAGTGGTGTTCTGACCGCGGGCCGACGTCGACGTGCTGCAGTTCTCCGGCTACTAGAGCCACCAGGTAGGAAGGAACCGGGAACTCCATGGAGAACTGGAACACCCGATCCTGCTTAGAGTACGAGCTCCGGGAGGCACTCATCAGCACCGTCACTCCCTCCGGGACCTGGGGAGGTGGAGGGGGGGTCAGAGGTTAGGGTGGGGGGGCAGAGGTTAGGGGGGGGGTGGGGGCAGAGGTTAGAGGGGGGGGGGGGGGGCAGAGGTTAGAGGTCAGATTTATGACATACAGTTCTTCCTGTTCTTTAGACATCATGGAGACCAAACAGTACAAAGTTCCAATCTAAAGCAGCAGTGGAGAGACCTGTGACCCTGCTTAGTATTCATCTTCTCTGATACAATGGGTCAGGGGTCAGAGGTCAGGGGTCAGGGGTCAGGGGTCAGGACTCACCCGGGCCGTGGTGACTAAGTGACTTTGGGCTTGTTTCTCTGTAAAGTCTCAGGTTTGGGTTTCGTTGGACTTGTTTCTAAAGTGTAGTTGCTTATAATAAACTGTCAATCAGATATTTTCTACATGTTATTTAAACGTTGCCTGTTCCCTTTGTCCCGCCCCTTTTCCCATACACACCCGCATCCTGCTTCTCATTGGCTCTGACCCAGATGGCAACGAGTACGAGCCAATCAGAGGCAGAGCAGGGCAACCTGGTTTTTATCCGGTTTGGGAAACGTCACTGATGGTGGACCCTAATGTACTTGGTACATCGGTCTATATTTGATATCCCAAAAAATAAACTAACTATCGTGGGTACAGTTTAAAATCCGTCCCCATGGATTGTAAAACCGTGTACACGTTTATTGTTCTCTCTACGGAACCTCGGGGGGCTCCGTAGAAAAGCTAGCTTGTTTTCTCAGACCTGGTTGCTTATTTGTCTCGTGAGATCTGGCAACACTGGTGGCGGTGTGGGGTCAGGGGCAGGCAGGGAGTTCTGGTCCTCTGAAATGAGGCCAACCAGGAAGTAAGTTAGAGCTGCATTCTATCAAAAGGCCACCAGGGGGCGACCGTCTCTATACAAGTCAATGGAGAATTCACCAACTTCTCACTTGATTTCTAACCCCAGCATGCACCTGAAATGTTCAAGATGGCGCTGCCTAGATTAGAAACTATTGGCTTCCGAGCAGCAGTCCACAAACCAATGGGTGACGTCACGGATGTTACGTCTGTTTCTTCTATACAGTCTATGGTCAGGGGTCAGGGGTCAGGGGTCAGGACTCACCCAGACCGTGGCGGTGTAGGGTTAGGGGTCAGGGGTCACCCGGACCGTGGCGGTGTAGGGTTAGGGGTCAGGGGTCAGGACTCACCCGGACCGTGGCGGTGTAGGTGCTCTTGACGGCAGGCGAGTCGAAGCAGGGGAAGAAGGAACGATTACACACCGAGTGACCCTGAGTGAAGACCAGAGGACGAGACTGTCCACAGGTCAGCTCCGAGTCCAGCCACCAGATCTGTGGAGGAGCCTTCATCATCATCACCATCATCATCATCATCATCATCATCATCACCATCATCATCATCATCATCATCACCACCACCTTCATCATTATCATCTTCCCTCAGCTTTATGTTCCCACAACCCAATGTTCCCTCAGTTTCTACAGCAGGAAGCTGAGAGGGAACGTGTGAGTGTGTGTGTGTGTGTGTGGTCTCACAGCTGGTCCGTCTGTAGTGGTGTAGCGGACTGTGATGTGGATCAGTCTGCCGGTCTTCAGCGTCGTCGGCAAGCTGATGTTCAGAGAGGAGCCGTAGTCCGTGAAGGGGTCCACCCGGTACGTGAGGGACAGGGGCTCGTCCTGCGGGGCCCCGGGGCCCTTACAGTCTATGGAGTGTATGAGCAGGGACGGGTGGGAGTCCAGCACCAGGGTCTGGACCCCCGGCTGGACCGGCACCAGGTCCAGGACCAGCCAGCCGGTCATCTCCTTCACGGCGAAGTTGAGCCGCAGGTCCAGGTGCAGGTGCCGCAGCTGGAAGCACCGAAAGTTAGAGGCCGAGGCCACGTCCACCAGGGGGCATCGCGGGGCCCCGGGGCCCAACGAGGGCCGCCCCGAGTCCCCCCCGCAGCGCCCCCCAGAGGCAGGGAGGGGTTTACGGCAGCAGCACAGCGAGGTGGGGGTCTGCTGGAGCTCCGCCATCATGAGCTGAGCAGGTCTAACATCTAACACACTTTAACCCCATTCAACCAAAAACCTCTAACCCTAACCCTAAACCTGAACCTGCAATAAATAGAGATAAGGACACTTTGAGCTGTTCCACACCAAACTCACTGAACCCTGAACCCAGACTACATTTAAACCAAACTGTAAAACCAACTTTAACTCAAAAACCTTTAAATAAACCGGAAACCAACACTAGAGCCCAAAGAACTGAGACTAAACTGCATTTAAAGCTCAGGACTGAAACCTAAACCACAAAACCTGACCTCAGACCAGAGTGTGTGTGTGTGTGTTTGTGTTTGTGTGAGAGTGTGTGTGTGTGTGTATGTGTGTGTGTGAGGTCAGACTACATTCATAACAGCAGCTGATCTGAGTGGAAACTAAACTAAACACCGAGAAACAAACTAGCACCGAGCGGCGGAGTCTGACCGTCCGCACCGAACATCCGGATCCGAGTTACGAGCCTCCTGAAGCGGATTCACTCTGCGTCTAGAGCCGGTTAGCTGCTGCTGCTGCTGCTCCGCAAATTAGCACCATTAGCTCAAAGGGAGTTAAACCAAACTGGGATTAAAAAACAGGCACTTTAAGAGGCGGCGGTAATGTCTGAGCTAGAGGTCAAAAAACAGCCTCGACGTTCACTAACAAGCTGCTGAACTCATGTTCAAGCTGCTGATTAGCTCCGCACGTTCATTTGCATCAGCACTGTTTCTCCTGCTTTTATGTAAAATCCATCAGAGAACCGGAGCAGACACCGGCTCCTCCTGTCAACTCTGCCCGGCTTCCCTGCACCGCGACCCGGCTGCGGAACCCAGACGGTGCCGGTGTGCGCGGTTCTAAAGTCGGCCGGAGGAGAAGGAGCGAGGTGTCGGTGAGAGGAGGAGCAGGAGGAGCAGGAGGAGGAGGACAGGAGGAGGAGGAGGAGACAAGGGGACACAGACAGAGCAGAGAGAGGACACACAGGACAGGAGGATCCACTCCGGACACAAACAGGAAGTCACTACAGCAGGGAAAGTTAGTGCAGGCCGGAGGGGGGCGCTGTGGAGCCAATTACAGGCAGCAGCAGGTCAGAGGTCACTGATCAATCAATCAATCAACCATCAATCATCAATCAATCATCAATCATCAGTCAGACTGTATCTATAGAGCAGCTTTCATACAGACTAGACGAGTTATTTGATACCAGCTGATCTAATACCAACACACTACTCTCATACACACACACACACACACACACACACACTCACCTGATGAACAGCTTACCTGAACATTATTTATTATTTAAACCTTTATTTATTCCCTTTTATGCTGATTTTTGGTGCTGCAAATGATATTTAGTTGTGTTTTATATGCAATGATAATAAATATCTATCATCTATCACATTATATGTTAAAGAAAAGCAAACAACAACATAAGATAATTCAGTTTGTAACAGATGACATGAAATATGAAATGAATTAATGTTAATATTCAAACAGCGCCGTAAAAGCTGCTCATAGTGTGTGTGTGTGTGTGTGTGTGTGTGTGTGTGTGTGTGTGTGTGTAACATGAAAAGGCCCATCAGTCTTAATCCTCAGATTGTAGATCTCTGAGTGATCAGGCATTAAATATGACAATCTAACCACACTGTAACCATGGCAACCAAAAGACACCATGGCGACCAAAAGACACCAGACTGATGGACAGATGAGGTTCAGACGGACGATCTTCATCCAACAACATAAAACATTAAATGAAAGTTCAAGAGCTTGTTAATGTTCTGAAAAACAAAAATACTGCAAAGAAATATAAAATACTGCAAAGAAAGACCAAAATACTGCAAAGAAAGACAAAAATACTGCAAAGAAAGACACAAATACTGCAAAGAAAGACAAAAATACTGCAAAGAAAGACACAAATACTGCAAAGAAATATAAAATACTGCAAAGAAAGATAAAAATACTATAAAATTACTGCAAATGGACAAAAATACTACAAAGAAAGATAAAAGAGGTAACTCTCTCCAGGCCTGTGTCTCTGTGGTTGGGTTTAAAGCCCCCTGCTGGTTGATCTGTGAACTGCATGTAACTCATATCAGTCTCAGTCTGTTTCTGTCATCTACTCAAAAATCAAACACACAGTTCATCTTAAAATAATTTTATTGACAATGATTCAGAAAGGACCCCCCCCCCCCCCAGACACCCCCCCCCCCTTCCCTATAACAAGGCAGTGATGTCATGCTGTAAGGCTGTTATTATTAGTATTATAATGAGACTGCTCCACCTGTCAGCTGAGCGAGCCTCATTCAGGTGTTGATTGATTTATTTGAGCTGTAGTATTTACAGAGTTACAGCAGAAACTATAAAATACACAAAAATACACAAAAAAAACACAAAAATACATAAAAATACACAAAAAATACATAAAAATACACAAAAATTAAAACTAACTGCAAACACACGAAGAAGAAATGATAAAGAATAAACAATAAAACTGATGATAAGTTATGTTTTTATTCACGTTTCAGTTGATTTATGATATTTTTTATTGTGTTTGTGAAGCTGCTGGTTATTATTTATTAATCCAGCGTTAAAATAAAATACACGAAATATATAACGAACCAAAAACCAACTGATGTAAAAACGATCGTCTGTGATGTTTCGGACTGAGTCGGTTCGTTAAATACATTTTAAAGGAAACATAATTTATTAATGAGTAAATATATATATGACGTAACAGTTGGTTTAACGTGTTTCGCCTCCTTCGTCCTCACAGATTAACGCTACGACTCACTGAGATGTAATTCAGCCCTCGGCCACTAGGGGGCAGCGTCACGAGTAAAATATGAATATTAAATTTCCGATCAGCTGCTGATAATCAAACTTCTCCTCAATCACAGATTCACTCAATTAAAACTAGCAGCTACGTAACGATTCTGAGTCGTGACTAAATATCTACAGCTACTAGCTAAGCTAACGTTAGCGTAGACTGAAATCTAACCTGACACTTTACATTTCACATTAAAAAACACTTAAAGACCGTGTAAAGTGAAATCAGACATTTTCTTCTAAACACATTAAATAGGTCATAAATGTATTTCTAAAAAAGGTGTAAAAAGCATTTCAACCATTTAGATTTGAATTGTGGAGCTAGGCTTCACACACTGTGTTTCCAGATTTCTGTGTCAGGATTTAGTAGGCGGGTCTGAAATCTCCGCCGCGTTACGTAACGCGGCGGTAATTACATAAACCCGCCCCTGCTGCTGCTGCAGTATAAATACATTCAGCGCATTAGCCTCAGTCGTTTTCCAGCTCGCTCTCGCGTTTTGGATAGCATCAATTACAGTAATTTTCAGCTAGCTAACTAGTCATGACGCCTCCTCGTGTGTGCATCTTCACTGGAAGTCTGGATTTTTGAGCAGTCCGTTGTGTCTGGTTAGAGGTGCCGCACCGACCGCCTCCCTTCCCGGCTTACGTCCTCTCGTCCCGCCGGTGCTACTGGCATTACGTGCCCGCCACCGACCGTTCCCCTCCCCGGCTTACGTCCCCTGTCCCGCCGGCAGCAGGTGCTACTGGCATTACGTGCCCGCCACCGACCGTCTCCCTCCCCGGCTTACATCCTCCCATCCCGCCGGCAGCAGGTGCCTATATCACCGCCACCAGCCCGCCACCGACCGTCTCCCTCCCCGGGTTACATCCTCCCGTCCCGCCGACAGCAGGTGCCATCATCACCGCCACCGGCATTATGTGCCCGTCAGAGAGTGTAAGTAACGTTATGTGCTTATAAGTTATAATACTGTACATTTAGGCAATTAAATGCATTTTGCTGAATGTGCAAATCCTGAAAGTGATTTTACATCATGCACCCTGTCATGCCCGTGTAATGTTAGCATGCATGTAATCGTGACATAATTTGGCCTTATTCCCTGAGCGTCATCCATCCGACAACACAATGATAACCGACAGGTAATATTTTATGTGCACCAATATAGCTATGACAAGGAATTATATGTAGACTGAGGTTTTACGTTTGTGTGTAATGTAAAACATGGACCGAGGGACACCTAAAATGGCTTCCGACGTACCCACGAGGTATGTTGTGTGTGTGTGTATGTATGCAGTGGTCATGATGACAGCCTAATGTCTCTTTTCCTTATTCCTGTTTTCTTTTCCCATGTACAGGTCTCAGTGTCTTCCTCCAGCATATCTGGCAGCCACTGTTCCTGTGACTTACCTTGTGCCTAGACTTGGGCGGTATATATTTTTTTCAAGCCTTCATAGCTTCCAGACATTTACCTTGGTGTATGGTATTTATTACACATTTCTGGCGACTAATTTCGGTGGTGACTAAAACATTTGAAATTAAACCACTATAACAGTATGAAGCACTCAGAAAGCACCTTGGTATACTGCAACACCTTTATACCGCCCAAGCCTACTCCTGCCTCAGCCAATCTCAGGACCAGAGCTCCACCAGCCTCCATTGTAAAAGAAGTAAGTTGTGACACACACAAATATATCATTACTCAATAATACATTTATTTTATATTGGACACATTTTATAAACAAATAACAATATAAGCAAGCAATAAACTATAAATAATAAAACAATCTAAAGGGGAGGTTTAAAACCTGTGTATTCCCCATCTTCATCAGGGTACTCCTGATGAATGCGGAGGACAACACAGGAGGGGATGACAACCCGGTTGTCCTTTCCCAGGTATCCCCAGCACCAGGACACAAAACTCCTGTAGGCCAGGTAGCGAGCACGCCTGTAATAAAAAATGTAGAAAAATACTTTGATTTATATTATGTATGTTTCTTTTTGGTATGTTGTCCTCTGTGTAATCAAATTTGACACTGGAGCTGTCTTTCACAAAACATTATTGACATGTGTTGTCTTTTAGAAGAACCTATCCCAAACCAAACTGAACTTATTTGTTTGATTGATGTAATAAACAAAAAGCCTTTCCCTCCACATTTTTTGTCATGTCTTACAGATTGGGACCTTGGAAGATGAGTTTGATTCATCAACCTGCAGTCTACCTCCTCATATTGGCTAAATGGATGGACAAGAAAATGGACAGCAGTTTTTTTATTCCAAGGAATTTCCACGACCACACAGCTACATTTTCAGAAATAATAATAATAATAATAATAATAATAATCTAGTGATTGCTTGTATAAATGTCCAATCATGTGCATTCAGTTTATACATCTATATATCAAGGTGATGTACATGTTGGTTGATTTACTATGTAGTGAAAAACAGCTAAAGAATGAACCAGTACTTATCTGTCCAACATGAGAGTTTATATATAGCTCAGGAAGATGAAGGATTAAAATGGATACAGTCAAGCATCACTCATGTGCTTTAAGTGTAAATGAAATACACTGTATACATTAGTCAACTATAATATGATTGTATAAATGATGTAAGTTTATTCCCGGGTACTAAACCTTACCTCTCTTTGAAAGGCATGTCATTTGATCAACACAAGTGTAATTTATAAATATCCAAAATCAGTAAAACAATTATTATATTGTCTACGTTACCCAGATCTTTCCTTTTCCGCCAGTGGTCCATGGTCTGCCTGATAAATGTTTAGGGCATTCTGCAGGGAGTAGGGGTTCAGGCAGACCGGCTCCAAGCCTGGATGAAGAGTCATGCAGCGTGGCTCTTCAGGCAGCTCTCCACATCTACTCTGAACCTATAGGAATATGTGTAATAGGTGTTTTAGTGCTAGACATCTAGTATGCTGCTGCTTATGTATTCATTATTTGAATTATTATTGTGAAAAACAGTTTATTTACATACAGCATTCAGCTCCTTGCAGCAGACATGTTCAACCTCTGTGCGCAGTGTTCTGCATTCTCCACATGCACCTGCACAAGTACATTTTTAATCACAGTGTGACAAATGTTAACCATTTCAGTTGTCAGTTCAGTATGAAGCCTGGTTCAGCAAAATGACCTAATCAGTTGAAGCATATTGTCTTATTCAGCCTGTGTGTTGTAATGATGACATTCAGCAATCCACAAATTAATCAGAAGACACAAGTAAGTAACTGACTAAGTGAAACTGGCTAGTGTTATATTTTACTTTTTTGTAGTCTAATTAGTTACCTAATGCGTTTCCCCACATTTGTTGAATAATGTGATCTGAAAAAACGAGTAAACTGCCTCCTTTCAAAGCTGGACAAACTGAATTTAAATGGGTTTACCACCCACTACACTCTAAAACAAATACTAGTACTATCTTTATTAGGTATAAACAAAAGGAGTAATTAAATTAACGAAACAGTAATAAAAATCAAGTGTTGTTTAATCTGTGAACAGACAAAACAATCACAATTCTTCATTACATGAAACCCTAACGTTTTTGCTAGGCTATAATAGTCAGTGGGAGCGTAACTCGGTTGCTAGCTTGGCGGCTAACTCGGCTAACTGTAGACTCCCATAGTCAGTAATACATATTGCTAACTTGCATAAATAGGAGAAATACATTACCATTCTGTTGCAGACTGTGAGGCACGAGATTGTGCAGGTTCATTGTCTGAGTCAGTGTCTGGCTCTGATGGCTCGAACATATAGGGCTGGGTCACTGCAATGCTGTTAGCGCGAGCGTCCATTGCTACTGTTGCTATGTTACACGGAGGCGGCCCCCTTCCGCGCATGGGTGTGTTTCCAGCGCCTTCAGCAGACACGCCCCCAGCGTTTGACAGCACAGAGAAGTGCTTGATTTTTCATGATTTTAAAAGATAATTTTACATACTTAGACAATTTTTCTAGCATTCAAATTTGGAAGGATGGTTAATAACACATCTGTCTGTGATGTGACTAACTCAGAACACAAATATATTTTCACTTTACACGGTCTTTAATTACCTTAAATGACTAAAACTTATAACGTTAAACTAAACGATCGGATATCGTCTGTTAGCTTAGCATAATCTGACGCTAACCTGCGTTAATATTATTAAATCTAAAAACACAAATTACTGCAGAAATCAAAGAGTCACAGCTACATTCACACTTCCTGTTGACACGTGACTGAAGTCTTAACTGGAGAAAAGGTTCATATTCAGCTTTCAGTGATTATCTGTTTATTGAAGTTCTGACGTTAAACTAACGAGAGATGAACGACTCGCCTGTTACTCCCGATGTGTGACGTTAGCATCAGTATCATCTTTAATGTTACTTAGATATTCATCTTTATCCCTCCCTCCATCTGTCCTTCCTTCCTTCCTTCCATCTGTCCTTCCTCCCTTCCTTCCTTCCATCTGTCCTTCCTCCCTTTCTTCCTCCCTTTCGTCCTTTCTTCCCTCCTTCCTTCCATCTGTCCTTCCTTCCTTCCCTCCCTCCATCTGTCCTTCCTCCCTTTCTTCCCTCCTTCCTTCCTTCCCTCCCTCCATCTTTTGCATGGTTGTGCTGTATGATGCTCTAAACGTTGCAGCCTGGTTGAGTTAATAACAGAGAACACGAGTGAAGTGAAACTAAAACAGTTCAGACTTCAACAAACAGTCTGAAGATTCTGTAAAATGTGTTTTAGTAGAAGAATAAAATCGTCCCGAGCACACGGTGCCGGAGTTACAAGCACGGAGCTACTCACATCAGTCAGCTGACAGGAAGTGAGGTCACATCAGTCAGCTGACAGGAAGTGAGGTCATGTTACAAAAAACAGCAACAGACTTTCATATCAGAGCAGAGGTTTAAATGTCAGCACCTCTTCATTATCTTCATCTTCATCTTCATCCTCGGACTGAGATCTTGTTCCCCGCGGCAACCATCATGGAGCGCAGCCGCGAGTTCTCATTGGCCAGCAGCCGGGAAGGTGTGTCGAACTCCACCACCTGACCAATCACACGGCAGGAAACAAATACTTGTTAACCCTTAAGGAAGGAAGGAAGGAAGGAAGGAAGGAAGGAAAGGAAGGAAGGAAGAAAAGAAGGAAGGAAGGAAGGAAGGAAGGGAAGGGAAGGAAGGAAAGGAGGGAGGGAGGGAAGGAAGGAAGGAAGAAAGGAAGGAAGGAAAGGAGGAAAGAACAGTCAAAACAGACGGGGTCAATTTGACCCGGGAGGACGACAGGAAAGATAAACGACTTAAACATGAATTCTCTAAACGTTTTATTTTGTGTTTTTATCCATATTCTCTTTAATGAGTCAATAAACATGAATCTGATCTTTTATTTTAAAGCTTTTTCTAAAGTTTTAGTCTCAATATTTGAGTTAAAAACATTTATCACAGTTTGCTGACGATACTGTGTTATATCTGCATCACTGTTTATAGCAGCTCAACTTTTACTTTGAAAAGCATCACTAAATATTCAGCATCTGTAATATAAAACACTGACATGCTTTCCTAAGACAATTGGAAGATTGGTGGTTCGATTCCCGGCTCCTCCAGTCCACATGTTGCTATGCCAACGGTGTATGAATGTGTGTGAATGGTTAGACTCCTCTGATGAGCAGGTTGGCACCCTGCGTGGTAGCCCCTGCCATCAGTGTATGAATGTGTGTGATGTAAAGCGCTTTGAGTGGTCGCACAGACTAGAAAGGCGCTATATAAGTACAGTCCATTTAGTTGTTTTTCTGAATTCATGTCAATAATTATTAAAATCTTACGTTGAAAATAAATGTGTGTTTTCAGTCATTTAGATAAATAATAATGGTCTTTTCTGTCTTAATGTAGATATATATATATAATACTGAAACTATACTGAATGTATCTGTATCATTCTCTTCATTTCATGGAGATAAAAATTCAGTATTTTACTAAAATCATGGTATAGTATAATATATATATATAATAAAATAGTTGACAATAAAAGACATAAATCTGATTAGATTAAAAAGCCCCCTGCTGGTAGATGTGTGTACTGCATGTAGAGCTCATACATCAGTGTTTTAATATAAAAGATAAAAATGAAATCATATCCTGCTGATGAAATAAACTCCTAACTTTCACCCTGACCCCTGGTGACCTGTGACACGTTCAGGTGCTGCGCTGTGATTGGGCGGCGGCGGCTCACCTGGCCCTGGTTGAGCACCATGATGCGGTCGGAGGCGAGCAGCGTGTGCAGCCGGTGAGCGATGGTCAGCGTGGTGCAGTCCTGGAACGAGCTGCGGATCGTCTCCTGGATCAGAGCGTCCGTCTCCGCGTCCATGGAAGCCGTGGCCTCGTCCAGGATCAGCACCTGAGACACCAACCGGCCAATCAGACGACAGGCGGGGGACGAGGGGGCGGGGCTAAAGGGTTTGATGTTTGATGTTTGTCTCTCACCTTGCAGCGTCTCAGCAGCGCTCGGGCCACACACAGCAGCTGTCTCTCTCCTACTGAGAAGTTCTCACCGTTCTCTACGACCTCTGACTCCAACTTCAGGGGCAGCTGGGACACCTGAGGGGGACGGGGACAGGAGGACAGGTGGACAGAGAGACAGGAGGACAGGTGGACAGGAAGATAAAAAGGTTTAGTGTTTGCTTTTCAACATAAAGTTCCTCTGCTATGAACAGTGATTGAGATGTAACACTCACACACTCCTTCATGTGACTCCTCTGCAGAGCTTCCCAGATTTGCTCCTCCGTGTGCTGCTGGAACGGGTCCAAATTAAACCTGCACACCAAAACACACATCAAACAGGAAGTCACATGACCAAGCTCTTCAAAATAAAGGCAAGGCAAGGCAGTTTTATTTATATAGCGCATTTCATACACAATGGCAACTCAATGTGCTTTACATAAAACAGAAAAACATGTAAATGACCAAACTCTTCAAAATAAAAGACCAAGCTCTTCAAAGTAAAGGTCTACCTGAGCGTGCCACTGAACAGCACCGGGTCTTGAGGGATGATTGACAGTTTGCTGCGCAGGTCGGCCAATCCGACGTCGCTGATGTCGACGCCGTCGATGAGAACGGAGCCTCCGCATCGCTCCACCAGACGCAGCAGCAACACACCTACTGACGACTTCCCTACACACACACACACACACACACACACACACACACACACACACACACACACGCACACAGAGAAAAACAGCTTCAGAAGCTTCTGTAGAGACTACAGTGATTACGGTAGACTAGCTACTACAGTAATTACTGTAGACTAAAGGCACTCGTTCGGGTTTGTTTGGGCTGCCGTAATTACTGTATTAACTGTGCAACGTCATTTTAAAAGTCAGATTTCTCTCCCAGAGCTCCGCTGCTGTAACGCTGCCGGTGTGAGTTGACGCCGGGCAGAGGACGGAGCTAAACCGTAGCGCAGCCGTTCCGCGCCGCTGACGGACCCAGTGGAAATCCCCAGTCACACACACACACACACACACACACACACACACACACACAGACACACACACTCACACACACACACACACACACACAGACCTGAGCCGGTGCGTCCCACGATGCCGACCTTCTCTTTGGGTCGGATGCAGCAGGTGAAGCGGTTCAGGACCAGAGGAAGGTTCTGCTGGTACCTCATCTGAACCTCTGTGAACTGCAGCTCCCCCTGCTGGGGCCAGTCAGCTGGGGGGGGGCGACCTTTGACCCGGGCCGCAGCCTCCTGGGACAGAGACTGCAAACACAACGTTAGTTTAGACTCACATAAAATAAATATAAGAAAATAAGAGCTTAAAAAAGGAAGTAGTAAAAAACTCAAACAATGAATAAAACAATCCTCTCTACTTCCTCTCTACTTCCTCCTCTCTACTTCCTCTCTCCTTCCTCCCTACCTCCTCTCTCCTTCCTCCCTACCTCCTCTCTCCTTCCTCCCTACCTCCTCTCTACTTCCTCTCTACTCCCTCTCTCCTTCCTCCTCTCTATTTCTCTCCTTCCTCTCTACTTCCTGCTGGAGGAATAAAGTGACCCAGCCTCTTAATGCCGGGTCTGTGGATCAGTACCTGGATGTAATGGTGGATTCTCTCCTTCCTCCTTTCTACCTCCTCTCTACTTCCTCTCTCCTTCCTCCCTACTTCCTCCTTAATTCCTCCCTACTTCCTGCTGGAGGAATAAAGTGACCCAGTACCTGGATGTAATGGTGGATTCTCTCCACTGAGGTGAACCGAGCTTCGGTCTCAGACGCCAGACGAACCGTAAACTGGAACAACCCGGTCAGCTGAAACACAGGAACACGTTGTTAGATCCTGGTTCTGGTTCTGGTCCTGGTTCTGGTTCTGGTTCTGGTACCGACCTGCACGGCGTAGGAGATGGCGAGGCCGGCGTAGGCGGGGGGGATCTGCCCGTGCATCAGGACCATCATCAGAGCCGTGATGCTGATCAGAGCGACGCTGATCAGATCCAAGCGAACCGCCAACCAGCGCATCGCACAGCTGAACAGGAAGAGAGGAGCCTGGTTCTGCTCCAGCAGAGACTGGTACCTGAACGCAACACAGAGTTAGTGCACCTCCTCCTCATCACCACCTCCTCCTCCTCACCTCCTTATCACCTCCTCCTCCTCATCACCTAACCCTAACCCAGCAGAGACTGGTACCTGAACACAACACAGAGATCACCTCCTCATCACCTCCTCATCATCACCTCCTCCTCATCACCTCCTCCTCATCTCCTCCTCATCACCTAACCCTAACCCAGCAGAGACTGGTACCTGAACACAACACAGAGTTCACCTCCTCCTCATCTCCTCATCTCCTCCTCATCACCTCCTCATCATCTCCTCATCACCTAACCTTAACCCAGCAGAGACTGGGTCAGACCTCTGACTCCAGTTGCCTCTGCCCCATTCAGGGAAAACAGTCAATATCTGACCGCGGTTGCTATAGCAACACTATCAGATGCCTCCTGTTTCCCCCAAAAGCAGCAGACTCCCTGCTCACCACTATCTCAAGAGAGCCCACAAAGCCTAGATTGACCCAGTGCATATTAATGATGGATCTACCCTAAACACTCCTCCTCCTACTCCCCCCATCTCCTCCCTCCTCCTCCCTGCTGACCTGAGTAGGAAGTCGGTCCCCCGGTCGTAGGCCTGCAGAGTGGGGAGCCCCTGTATGGAGGAGGTGATGTGGGCCATGAAGGGGGAGGTGGTGAGGTTGTCCAGACGCTTCAGCTCCCTGATGAAGACTCTGGAGACGCAGTGCAGCGCGGCGAACATCAGCACCAGAGGAGCGACCGCCGCCAGTAACCATGGAAACACACAGCTGATGATGGCGAGGCAGAAGAACACCAGGATCACGTTGTGGATCAACATCTCGGCCTGGAACGGCAGACGAGTGTCGACTGGAGGGAGGAGCAGGAGAAAGGAGCGTTATAGGAGGAGCACCAGGAGCACCAGAAGCACCAGGAGCACCAGAAGCACCAGGAGCACCAGGAGCACCAGGAGCCCCAGGAGCTCCAGATGCTCCAGGAGCACCAGGAGCACCAGGAGCACCAGGAGCACCAGGAGCCCCAGGAGCACCAGGAGTTATAGGAGCACCAGGAGCACCAGGAGCGCCCGGGGGCCCCAGGAGCACCAGGAGCACCAGGAGTACCAGGAACCCCAGGAGCACCAGGAGCACCAGCAGCACCAGGAGCACCAGGAGCACCAGGAGCTCCAGACGCTTCAGGAGTTACAGGAGCTCCAGCAGCCCAAGGAGCACGAGGAGCCCCAGGAGACCCAGGCGCCCCAGGAGCACCGGGAGCACCAGGAGTTACAGGAGCCCCAGGAGCACCAGGAGCCCCAGGAGCACTAGGAACCCCAGGAGCCCCAGGAGCAGGAGGAGCACCAGGAGCACCAGGAGCACCAGGAGTTACAGGAGGTGCACCAGGGGCCCAGACTACCTTCGTCCAGGTCTTTGGAGAAGCGGTTGAGGATCCGGCCGGTCGGCGTCGTGTCGAAGAAGCTCATTGGACAACGGAGGATCTTATGGTAGAGATCATCATGGAGCTGAGAGGAGGCGCGCAGCGTTCCCTGCAGGAGGAGGAGGAGGAGCAGGAGATCCAACACTGATCAGAACCAGAACTACACCAGGAGGAGGAGAGGAAGAGGAGGAAGAAGAGGTGATGAGGTGGAGGAAAGGAGGAGGTGAAGAGAACTGAAGAGGAGGTAAAGAGGAGGAGGTGGTGAGGAGGTGTAGATGAAGAGGAGGAGGAGGAGGAGGAGGTGAAAAAGACAGATGGAGTGAGTCTTCCTCACCTTGACGAAGGCGACTCCTCGGAGGAGTTTGAAGAGGAGCATGACTCCCATGGAGGAGGCGTAGACGGCAGCGTACTGTTGCATCATGGGATTGTCCTTCATGCTCACGCTCACTGCCGAACTGTTGCCCACGGTTACCGTCACGTTCTGCAGGAGGAGAGAGGAGGTGAAGAGAGGAGGTGAAGAAGAGAAGAGAGGAGTCACAGGGGAGGACAGGAGGTGGAAGAGAGGAAGAACAGTAGAGGAGGAGGAGGAGGTTAAAAGGTGAAGAGGAGGAGGTAAGGAGGAGGAAGAGGAGGGAGGAGGTGAAGAGGCTTACAGGAGGTGTAGAGGAGGCTTAGAGGAAGTGTAGAGGAGGAGCTATAGAGGAGGTGAAGAGGAAGAAGTGCAGAGGAGGAGGTGCAGAGGAGGAGATGTAGAGGAGGAGGTGTAGTGGAGGTGCAGAAGAGGTGCAGAGGAGGCATAGAGGAGGAGGTGCAGAGGACGCATTGAGGAGGAGGTGCAGAGGAGGTGTAGAGGAGGAGGTGCAGAGGACGCATTGAGGAGGAGGTGCAGAGGAGGTGTAGAGGAGGAGGTGCAGAGGAGGCATAGAGGAGGAGGTGCAGAGGATGTGTAGAGGAGGAGGTGCAGAGGAGGAGGTGTAGAGGAGGAGGTGCAGAGGAGGAGGTGTAGAGGGGAGGTGTAGAGGAGGAGGGGCAGAGGAGGAGGTGCAGAGGAGGCGTCTCACCCCGCTGCCCTGGTTGATCCAGTAGCTGAGCCACAGCTGGCAGAAGGAGGAGCTCCCCACGTTGAGAACAAACAGAGCGAGGATGAGGAGGCAGGAGGAGGCGCCACCGCAGGAGGTGACATAGAGCCGGAACACGGACCAGCCGACCCCCCCGATCTGCTGCTCCTCCTCCCCCCCTGAAACATTACCACAATAAAATACCCTGAAACATTACCACAATAAAATACCCAAAAACACAAAGTGACTTTTATTCTGAAATTTGATGACGTTTCCTAAAGTGGCACAAAATGAAGTTATTTTAACCCTTGTGTCGTCTTTCCTCCCTTCCCTCCTTCTTTCCTTCTGTCCTTCCTCCCTCCTTTCCTTCCTTCTTCCTTCTTTCCTTTCCTCCCTTCCTTCCTTCCTCCCTCCTTACCTTCATTCCATCCTTCCTTCCTTTCCTTCCTTCCTTCTTTCCCTCCTTCCTTTCATTCCATCCTTCCTCCCTCCTTTCCTTCCTTCCCTCTTTCCTTTCATTCCTTCCTTCCTTCCTTCCCTCCTTCCTTTCATTCCATCCTTCCTTCCTTCCTTCCTTCCTTTTGATTCCATCCTTCCTTCCTTCCTTCCTTCCTTTCCTTCCATCCTTCCTCCCTCCTTTCCTTTCCTTCCTTCCTTCGTTCCTTCCCTCCTTCCTTTCCTTCCTTCCTTCCTCCCTCCTTTCCTTTCCTTCCTTCCTTGGAATGGATGTCCATGTGTTTTAAATGAATAGTTAATAGTTATGAGGATGAAGACTGATGGCTCTAATGGTTCTACAATAAACCCCACACTTCCACAAAGCTCTGCTGCTCCCCCCTTTCCTTCCCTCCTTCCTTTTCTTCCATCCTTCCTCCCTCCTTTCCTTCCCTCCTTCCTTCCTCTGCTCATTTTACCTTTACATACATTTCCATCATTATTGCTTTCCTTCCTTCCATCCTTCCTCCCTCCTGTCCTTCCTTCCTTCCTTCCTTCCCTCCTTCCTTTCATTCCATCCTTCCTTCCTTCCTTCCTTTCCTTCCATCCTTCCTTCCTCCCTCAATCATTATGTCTATGTTAATATGTTATATTTTGTGTCACCGTTGTCTTTGATGACCGCAGCGTTCTTCTTCACTGATCCTGGTTTACTCTCAGCTGACTTCCTCTGAGAGCCACCACACTTCCTGCTGGGAGCCTGAGACAGAGAGAGAGACAGACAGGTAGAGGCAGACAGACAGGTTAGAGAGACAGACAGACAGGTTAGAGAGACAGACAGGTTAGAGAGGCAGACAGACAGACAGGTAGAGAGACAGACAGACAGGTAGAGAGACAGACAGGTTAGAGAGAGAGAGAGAGACAGAGAGGTAGACAGACAGACAGGCAGGTAGACAGACAGACAGGTAGACAGACAGGTAGAGGCAGACAGACAGGTAGAGAGACAGACAGGTTAGAGAGACAAGTAGAGAGACAGACAGACAGACAGGTAGAGAGACAGACAGACAGGTAGAGAGACGGACAGGTTAGAGAGAGAGAGAGAGAGACAGAGAGGTAGACAGACAGACAGGCAGGTAGACAGACAGACAGGTAGACAGACAGGTAGAGGCAGACAGACAGGCAGACAGACAGACAGGTAGAGAGACAGACAGGTTAGAGAGACAGACAGGTTAGAGAGACAGACAGGTAGACAGACAAGTAGAGAGACAAGTAGAGAGACAGACAGGTAGAGAGACAAGTAGAGAGACAGACAGGTAGAGAGACAGACAGGTAGACAAGTAGAGAGACAGACAGGTAGAGAGACAGACAGGTAGACAGGCAGGTAGAGAGACAGACAGGTAGAGAGACAGACAGGTAGAGACAGACAGGTAGAGAGACAGACAGGCAGGTAGACAGACAGACAGGTAGAGACAGACAGGTAGACAGACAGACAGACAGGTAGAGACAGACAGGTAGACAGACAGACAGACAGGTAGAGAGACAGACAGGTAGAGAGACAGACAGACAGGTAGAGAGACAGAGAGACAGGTAGAGGCAGACAGGTAGAGAGACAGACAGGTAGAAGCAGACAGGTAGAGACAGACAGACAGACAGGTAGAGAGACAGACAGGTAGAGAGACAGACAGGTAGAGGCAGACAGACAGGTAGAGAGACAGACAGGTAGAGACAGACAGACAGACAGGTAGAGAGACAGACAGGTAGAGAGACAGACAGGTAGACAGACAGACAGGTAGAGAGACAGACAGACAGACAGGTAGAGAGACAGACAGGTTAGAGAGACAGACAGGTAGAGAGACAGACAGACAGGTAGAGAGACAGACAGGTAGAGAGACAGACAGGTAGAGAGACAGACAGGTAGAGACAGACAGGTAGAGAGACAGACAGACAGACAGGTAGAGAGAGACAGACAGGTAGACAGACAGGTAGACAGACAGACAGGTAGAGACAGAAAGGTAGACAGACAGGTAGAGGCAGACAGACATGTAGAGAGACAGACAGGTAGAGAGACAGACAGACAGACAGGTAGAGAGACAGGTAGAGAGACAGACAGGTAGACAGACAGACAGGTAGAGAGACAGACAGACAGACAGGTAGAGAGACAGACAGGTAGACAGACAGACAGGTAGACAGGTAGACAGACAGACAGGTAGACAGACAGACAGGTAGACAGGTAGAGAGACAGACAGGTAGAGAGACAGACAGGTAGAGAGACAGACAGGTAGACAGACAGACAGGTAGAGAGAGAGACAGGTACCTCTATATACGGACTCTCTCCGAGCTGAAAGTGGTTAAACATGGCGGCATAGTCTCCGTTCAGTTTCATCAGGTCGTCATGGTTACCCTGCTCCGCTATACTGCCCTCCCTCATCAGGATGACATCATCACAGTCCACCAGGTACTACACACACACACACACACACACACACACACGCACACACACACACAGGTTACCTCTACCTGTGCTACCTGTGAGCATGCTACCTGTTCTAGGTTAGGTTACCCAATTGTCGCTCTGTAAAAAATCAACATAATATTTTTACAGACTCCAAAAACTCTGAGCCTACGTAAAAAATGAAGACGCTGGTGGATTCACACACATTGGCCACCTGTGTGCGCCAGCTCAGCTCGCTGTCAACATGTACTCCCAAGTACTTGAAGGTTTTCACCTGTTTGATATCTTGGCCATGGACGGCCACAGGACTATGGTCTCCAACTGATCTAGGATCAAGCAGCATCTCTACAGATTTTATTGTGTTAATATGCAGCAGATTCGCATCACACCAGTTGACAAACTTGTCAACTGCAGTTCGGTGAACACTTACATTATTATTGGCATTGAGCAGGCTCAGAATGACTGTGTCATCAGAAAATTTTACTATGAATTGGTTTGGCTCAGAACTGACACAGTCGTTGGTATACAACGTGAATAGAAAAGGTGAACTGACACACCCCTGAGGGGCAGCAGTGCTACTTACAGCCAAATCAGACAGAGCTGAGTTGACCTGCTGTGGCCTATTAGATAAAAAGGAGTAGTACCACCTCACTAAAAAAGGGTTAACATTCAACTGAACTCATTTCTTAAGAAGGATGTGTGGCTGGATGAGATTAAAAGCAGAACTAAAATCGACAAAAAGAAGTCTGACATATCCAGCTGGATTTTCTAGGTGCTTCAGGGCAAGCCTGTGAGGAGGAAGCTCACCTGCAGCTGGTGGGTGACGAAGATGACGGTCTTTTGTTGAAGCTGCTTCCTGATGCCGCTGTGGAAGATGTGATTGGCTACGTGTGCGTCGAGGGCGCTGAGCGGGTCGTCCAGGATGTAGACGTCCCGGTCGCTGTACAGCGCACGGGCCAAGCTAACTCGCTGCCGCTGCCCGCCGCTCAGGTTGGCGCCGCGCTCGCCAATCTGACAGGAAGTAGACAAAACCTTCAGATAGCTGCAGGTATTCAACTGTTCATTCATATTGGTAATATAGTGCAATGTAGTATAATGTAATATAAAGTAATATAATGTAATGTAATATAGGAGTAGTGTAATGTGGGACCTGGTCAGACACACAGTTTATCTTTATAGCTAATATTCAGAAATGTATTTTGTCTGTTTGAGTGAATAAACACAAATGATCCATGAGGCAAAATCCACTTTGATCTGAACACATCATGAAGCTCAAAATCCAGCATTAATACTGAGATTACCCAGCCAGCATGTCCATGTGGGCCAATACGGGTTAAATCTGGGCTGCAAATATGGGTCCCAAGTGGGTGACCCCACCTGTGATTGGCCATATGGGCTTCAAGTGGGTTCTGACTGGGTTTCAGGTGGAGCCAGTGATGCTGATTTTATGTGCGATGTAGTATTACTATTATTAACACACACTTTCTACACTACAGTACAAACAGGAAGTGATGTCACCTCTGTGAGGTCGGCGTTGGGTAGCAGGGCGAGGTCCGGTCTGAGGCAGCAGGTGTTCAGCACCGCCTGATACCTGCAGAAACAAAGGGTCAGTGAACGCACCTCAGAGGACAGAACCGGCCAATCACAGCGCAGGGACGGTCTCACCTGTCCTCCTGGTAGTCCCGCCCAAACAGGATGTTCTCTCTCAGCGAGGCGTTCAGGATCCAGGCCTGCTGAGCCACGTAGGCCAGCCGCCCTCGGACCGCCACGCTGCCCTCCAACACCGTCATCTGTCCAGTCATCAATACTAGTGATCAGTTATTAATACTAGTGATCAGTTATCAATACTAGTGATCAGTTATTAATACTAGTGATCAGTCATCAATACTAGTGATCAGTTATTACATCACCTGTCCTAAGATGGCCGAGATCAGAGACGTTTTTCCGCTGCCGACACTTCCACACACACCGACCAGCTGACCCTGAGAGGGGGGGGGGGGGGAGAGAGACAGAGAGAGAGAGGGAGAGAGACAGAGAGACAGAGAGACAGAGAGAGAGATGTACATATTTAGTCAGTCCCATGATGATGACCTCATCAAACCATTTTCACAGTCACAGACCATAGACTATATAGAAGAAACAGACGTAACATCGTGACGTCACCCATTGGTTTGTGGACTGCTGCTCGGAAGCCAATAGTTTCTAATGTGGGCAGCGCCATCTTGAAAATTTCAGGTGCATGCTGGGAAAAATAAAAACAGGGATTCTACTTATATGGGCATGAGGCGGGGCCATGGGCGGAGCGGGGAGGTTGTTATGGTTACGAGGGCTGGATCTGGAGGACATTGGTCAATCAACCTGTCAATCAGGACGTAGCCACGCCCTAATGCATACCCTGCTTTATCGTCACATATAAAATCAGGGAGGCCAAAATGTCCCAAATGAACATCATACTGCATTGAAGAAGGCTTTAAACTAGCGATTGAGACCATAAACACATTTTGAAAACGTTTACTGAGGTTAGAAATCAAGTGAGAAGTTGGTGAATTCTCCATTGACTTGTATAGAGACGGTCGCCCCCTGGTGGCCTTTTGATAGAATGCAGCTCTAAGTTACTTCCTGGTTGGCCTCATTTCAGAGGACCTGAACTCCCCACCTGGTCTTTAGATGTGAGCTGGAGTCTTTAGAGTCTTTTCCAGATCTTTGTGATGTATGAGGTCACATGACAGTCTGTAATCAGCTGTTTCAGTGTCACATGACGTCCACACTGACCACTGAGCCTCTTCCTTCTCTCTAACAGGACTCTGGTATCTTACCTGCTGGATCTTCAGGTCCATGTGGTGCAGAGTGCAGACAGAGGGGGGGGGCAGGAGGGGGGGCAACACCTCCCCATCCTCACCTTCCTCGCCTTCCTCCCTCTCTTCCTCATCTGGACTCAGGGCTCCTCTTTCTCCTCCTCCTCTTAGCAGGGAGCCCATCACCTCCTCCTGGTCCTGCTCCTCCTGCAGGGCCGCTCTGTCTCTGCTCCTGTAGGACACAAACACACCGTCCCCCCAAACATTAAACCCTGGACCTGGACCTGGACCTGGACCTGGACCAGAGAGCTTCCTGCAGACTCATGAGTCATGTTAAACCCTGGACCTGACAGAGTGCTGTTTTTACCGAGCAGCACCTGAACGCAGCATCAGCTCTAACAGACAGTGAAGGTCTCGTACTTGTCTCTGTGTTTGTGTCGGCTCGCTGCTCGGACACTCGGGCTCGGCTGGGCGCTCTGCCCGCCTCCTTCCCACGCCAGACTGGCTCCTCTCATCTCCACGGCAACCTCAGGATCGCCAGGCAACGCACGGACGCCGTCGACCTCCGGCAACAGGAAGAGACTCTGAAAAGAGACGAGAGGCTGAAACAGAGCGCAGAGTGTCTGAGGAGGAAAGGTCTTTTTATTAGAGTGTAACTCAGCAGTTTGGCCTGCGGGGGGCGCTGCACCACGCTGAGCCTCACCTTGAACCTCTCCACCGCCACAGACGCCTCTGACAGAGACTTCACAGAGAAGGGCGTCACCTTCAGGGCAAAGGTCATGGCGTTGAAGACCGTCACCACAGTGAAGGCCTGAAGAGACAGGAAGTGAGACAGGAAGTGAGACAGGAAGTGAGACAGGAAGTGAGACAGATCTGTAGGCGTCCAACAGAAACATGAGAAATGAAATAAAGCTGAGCTCAAATCTGATCAGAGGTGAAAATAAACTACGACTCCCAAGATGCATTGCAGCAAGAAACAGCCAATCACAGAGCTCCAATTGGACTCTTCTGTAAAACACGCTAAGCACACGCTAGCAGCACCGACATGAACGCGCTTCACACCTGAGCGGCTGTCAGGTCGTATCCTAGCAACATGTGAGCGGAGAACGTCGCCACGCTGGCGATCACCACGACGACGGGAGCCACGCCGACCGTGATGCTCTGGAAGTAACCGGTCAGCTCCAAGATCCGGCGCTCCTCCCCGCGGATCCCTGACACACACACACACACACACACACACGATGATGTCACAGTTACCTGCAGACAGGAAGTGGAGGTGGGGCAGCGGGGTACGTACGGTGGACGTCCTGAGAGAAGGCTTGGGTCCAGGCGTACATCTTGATGAACTTGATGTAGGTCAGGATCTCGTTCATCTTCTGGACGCGCCGGTCGGTGACGGCGGCGCCTTTCCTCCTGAAGTACGCCGTCAGTCTGGAGCTGAACATCTGGAACGACACACACACATCAGCACATCTGCACCGGCGAGGCTGGGCCGGGCCCGTGGGTGCCGGGTGCCAGGCCCGTGGGTGCCGGGTGACGTCACTGACCATGGTTGGGTAGAACAGGATGAAGACGGCCGAGCCGAGCAGAGACGTCGGGCCGAGGATGAACAGGTTGTACGCAACGCCCAGAACCGCCACCAGGGGGCCGCCGGCCAGGAGCCCCCCCACCGCCGCTGCCTCAAACATACGCTGGCCGTCACTGGAGCACAGGTTCACCAGCTGGAGGGGGGGGGGAGACGGGGGGGTGGTTATCAATGAGTCCCTCACCTGTATGGACCTGTCCCCCACCTGTCCCATGGACGTGTCCCTCACCTGTCCCATGGACCTGTCCCTCACCTGTATGAATGTGTCCCTCACCTGTATGAACGTGTCCCTCACCTGTATGAACGTGTCCCTCACCTGTATGAACGTGTCCCTCACCTGTCCTATGGACGTGTCCCTCACCTGTCCCATGGACTTGTCCCTCACCTGTATGAACGTGTCCCTCACCTGTATGAATGTGTCCCTCACCTGTATGGACGTGTCCCTCACCTGTCCCATGGACTTGTCCCTCACCTGTCCCATGGACTTGTCCCTCACGCTGCGGAGCCGCAGTATCTTGGTGAAGGCGAGGCTGAGGACGGCCCCTCGGAGCCGCGTCCCGGTCCGGTAGTTGAGGGCCCAGGTCAGAGCCAGAGACCAGGACCGGACCAGCTCCGTCCCCAGCAGACCCAGAACCAGCAGCAGCCCGAAGCCCAGATCAGACTCCTGCTGCTGGGAGTAGTCCAGCAGCCGCTTCACCACGAAGGCCTGGGGAGTTATACTGGTTACACTAGTTATACTGGTAACTAGGCCTGCACGATATCAGCAAAATGTGCGATGTGCGATCACACTGTTCAATATTGCGATGACGATATGACTTGCGATAAATAAGAAAATATTTAAAGTAGTAGCTCAGTCCCCTCCCTGAGCTACTACCTTACCGTGGTGGAGGGGTTTGCGTGTCCCAATGACCCCAGGAGCTCAGTTGTCGGGGGCTTTATGCCCCTGGTAGGGTCTCCCATGGCAAACAGGTCCCGGGGGAGGGGCCAGACAAAAGGTAGCTCAGAAGACCCCAATGACGAGCAACAAAATTGGTATTCCGTGTCCCTTGCCCGGACGCGGGTCACCGGGGCCCCCCCCTGGAGCCAGGCCTGGGGGCGGGGCTCGGAGGCGAGCGCTTGGTGGCCGGGCCTTCACCCATGGGGCCCGGCCGGGCACAGCCCGAAAAAGGGACATGGGACCCCTCTCCCACCGACCCACCACCAGTGAGAGGGGCCAAAGGGGTCGGGTGTGTAATGAGCTGGGCGGCAGCCGAAGGCGGGGACCTTGGCGGTCCGATCCTCGGCTGCAGAAGCTGGCTCTAGGGACGTGGAACGTCACTTCTCTGGTGGGGAAGGAGCCTGAGCTGGTGCGTGAGGTTGAGAAGTTCCGGCTAGATATAGTCGGCCTCACCTCGACGCACAGCAAGGGCTCTGGAACCAGTCTCCTCGAGAGGGGTTGGACTCTCGTCCACTCTGGAGTTGCCAGATTGACTGATTGACTTTGTAGTCGTGTCGTCGGACTTGCGGCCGCACATCTTGGACACTCGGGTGAAGAGAGGGGCGGAGCTGTCAACCGATCACCACCTGGTGGTGAGTTGGCTCCGATGGTGGGGGAGGATGCCGGTCAGACCTGGCAGGCCCAAACGCATTGTGAGGGTCTGCTGGGAACGTCTGGCAGAGTCTCCTGTCAGAGAGAGTTTCAACTCACACCTCCGGCAGAGCTTCAACCATGTACCGGGGGAGGCGGGGGACATTGAGTCCGAGTGGGCCATGTTCCGTGCCTCCATTGTTAAGGCGGCTGACCGGAGCTGTGGCCGCAAGGTGGTCGGTGCCTGTCGGGGCGGCAATCCCCGAACCCGCTGGTGGACACCGGCGGTGAGGGATGCCGTCAAGCTGAAGAAGGAGTCCTATAGGGCCTTTTTGGCCTGTAGGACTCCGGAGGCAGCAGACAGGTACCGGCAGACCAAGCGGAGCGCAGCTAGGGCAGTCGCTGAGGCAAAAACCCGGACATGGGAGGAGTTCGGTGAGGCCATGGAAAAAGACTTCCGGGCGGCTTCGAAGAGATTCTGGACCACCATCCGGCGTCTCAGGAGGGGGAAGCAGTGCACCGTAAACACTGTGTACGGTGGGGACGGTGTGCTGCTGACCTCGACTCGGGACGTTGTGGATCGGTGGAGGGAATACTTCGAAGACCTCCTCAATCCCACCAACACGCCTTCCGGTAAGGAAGCAGGGCCGGGGGACTCGGATGTGGGCTCTCCTATCTCTGGGGCTGAGGTTGCCGAGGTGGTTAAAAAGCTCCTCGGTGGCAGGGCCCCGGGGGTGGATGAGATCCGGCCCGAGTTCCTCAAGGCCCTGGATGTTGTGGGGCTGTCATGGTTGACACGACTCTGCAGCATCGCGTGGACATCGGGGGCAGTGCCTCTGGATTGGCAGACTGGGGTGGTGGTCCCCCTTTTTAAGAAGGGGGACCGGAGGGTGTGTTCCAATTACAGGGGAATCACACTCCTCAGCCTCCCTGGTAAGGTCTATTCGGGGGTGCTGGAGAGGAGGGTCCGTCGGGTAGTTGAACCTCGGATTCAGGAGGAGCAGTGTGGTTTTCGTCCGGGCCGTGGAACAGTGGACCAGCTCTACACCCTCTGCAGGATCTTTGAGGGTGCATGGGAGTTTGCCCAACCAGTTCACATGTGTTTTGTGGACTTGGAGAAGGCATTCGACCGTGTCCCTCGGGGGATCCTGTGGGGGGTTCTCCGGGAGTATGGGGTATCGGACTTCCTGATAAGGGCCGTCCGTTCCCTGTATGACCGGTGTCAGAGCTTGGTCCGCATTTCCGGCAATAAGTCGGACTTGTTTCCGGTGAGGGTTGGACTCCGCCAGGGCTGCCCTTTGTCACCGATCCTGTTCATAATTTTTATGGACAGGATTTCTAGGCGCAGCCAGGGTGAAGAGGGGGTCCGGTTTGGTGACCTCAGGATTGGGTCACTGCTTTTTGCAGATGATGTGGTCCTGTTGGCTTCATCAGACCGTGACCTCCAACTCTCACTGGATCGGTTCGCAGCCGAGTGTGAAGCGGCCGGGATGAGAATCAGCACCTCCAAATCCGAGGCCATGGTCCTCAACCGGAAAAGGGTGGAGTGCACTCTTCGGGTCGGGGATGAGATTCTGCCTCAAGTGGAGGAGTTCAAGTACCTCGGGGTCTTGTTCACGAGTGAGGGAAGGATGGAACGGGAGATCGACAGGCGGATCGGTGCGGCGTCTGCAGTAATGCGGACTCTGCACAGATCCGTCGTGGTGAAGAGAGAGCTGAGCCGAAAGGCGAAGCTCTCGATTTACCAGTCGATCTTCGTTCCTACCCTCACCTATGGTCATGAGCTTTGGGTAGTGACCGAAAGAACAAGATCGCGGGTACAAGCGGCCGAAATGAGCTTCCTCCGTAGGGTGGCTGGGCTCTCCCTTAGAGATAGGGTGAGAAGCTCAGTTATCCGGAGGGAGCTCGGAGTAGACCCGCTGCTCCTCCACGTCGAGAGGAGCCAGATGAGGTGGTTCGGGCATCTAATCAGGATGCCTCCCGGACGCCTCCCTGGTGAGGTGTTCAGGGCACGTCCCACCGGTAGGAGGCCCCGGGGAAGACCCAGGACACGCTGGAAAGACTATGTCTCTCGGCTGGCCTGGGAACGCCTCGGGGTCCCCCTGGAAGAGCTGGACGAAGTGGCTGGGGAGAGGGAAGTCTGGGCTTCCCTGCTTAGGCTGCTGCCCCCGCGACCCGACCCCGGATAAGCGGCAAGAAGATGGATGGATGGATGGATAAAGTTTGCATACAGTTCCTGTCTCTTTCAGATTTTCAGCTTTAAAAGATTCCCTGCTTTTAGGTACTCTAAAACACTGAATAGCTGATTGTAATTACCGCAAATTCCGGACTACAGAGCGCACCTGATTAAAAGCCGCATGCTCTAATTTTAGAAAGAAAATCAATTTTGTACTTGTACAAGCCGCGCCGGATTTTAAGCCTCAGGTGTCCCACGTTGTAATATGAGATATTAGCTATGGTTGGTCTGGCGATGCCTGACAG
>JAJDFG010001260.1:0-2500 GCA_021039105.1 Scomber colias
AGCTTTTAATTCTACCAATTCAATGCACATACAATTGAACAACTACCTTCATAACCAATCATGCTCCTAAAAAAGTGTTAAAGTCTGTATTTCCTGGTGCATGTTGCCTGTTTGAGGGTTAATGAGACGGGAGCTTAAACTGAGCAGGTGGACCTAAATGCAGAAGACGGCAAGCAGACAGGGATCAAAAGTAGAACTATTTATTAAAAATCAAAAGAAAGTGTGAGTAACAGGAACATAGGAGGAAAAACACAGAACAGACAAACCAAAAAACTCAGAAACAAAACCAATCTTCATAATAAACCGACATGAATAGAACAGAAACTCCCCAAAAAGGCCTCTTATAATAACAATAACTGAGTCTGAGAATAAGCAGACTAACTAATAAAGGCAACATTAATACATCATTTCAGACAGTCACTCAAAATAAACCCTCTCCCACACAGTCTAGTCCAAAGAAACTCAAGGAGGGAAATGTCTGAGGGTCTCTGGAGAAAGGGTGGAAAACGATGATGATGATAAACACGGCCTGTTATCAGACAGAGGCTGAACTGAGGCGTTGAATTCAAAGTCAGTATAAGACAAATAAGGAGTAGATTGTAAAGATATTGAAGTACAGCGCCAGATTAAAAATATAAAACCTGGGAATGTGCCCTTTACAGTATGTCTCCTTTTAAGTGACATGTCTCAACAACTATTCGGTGGGTTGCCATGGCGTCCATCTCAGGATGAACTTTGGTGACCCCTTCGCTTTTCTTATAGCTCCTCCATACAGCAACATCATCATGAGGTCAAAATGTAAAGTTGGCAAAACTGATAATGTTTCCATCAGCCCAAATTTGTGTCGTTACGATCAGCATAGCATAGCGTCACATCGTCAGCATAGAATCACACTACGGTAGTTTTCACATCTTTAAAGTGCGGAGCATTGTAAAGTAGAGTAAATGCGGTAGTGGACATGGTTTAATATTTAAGGGCAAAATATAGTGGAGCATTTAAACACACAATATAGTGCACTGTGTAGTAAATAGGGAGTGATGGGGTCTGTTCGAAACCGCATACTTTCCTAGCTACTCGTACTAACACTGACGTCATTTGAAGTATTTAGTGTGTTTCAACTGTGTAGTATGTGATTTAGAGTATGTGAGAAGTTCCTGGATGGTTTACTAGATTCTCCAGAAATGCAGAGTATGCATCAAGAGCTGACTACTCACACTCACATTACCCAAGATGCAACGCAACTTCTGAAAAAAACTCCAAAATACAAACGTCACAAATCACCACCTCGTGGTTTCAAGTTAGCTACAGCAAGGGTATGTTCGCTTCCTGTTTTCAAAATAAAAGCACCAATTCTATCGTTATGGTTTTCTTAATAATAAAAGGTAACGGGTGTTTTATTTTGTGAAAATGACAGGAAGTGCGTTACTCGCTACGGCTAACTTGAGTGGCTCCGAATTCTCAGGAACAAAACTTTAAACAGGTGTTATTTGGACAAATTAGCGTCACATTGTGGATCTAAAGGGCTACTTTACTTTCTTCCTAAAAAGGTTAGAAATGTGGATAAAGTGGTTTATTTACAGAGTTAGAGCTAAAATGAAATCAGCTTCAGCCTGATGATTTCAGCTCGGGTAGGAACCAAATGCATTGTGGGTTATCGTGTAGTTTACTACAGTGTAAACGGTCTGCTTACTATCTGGCCCTTAGTGTGTAGTATAGAAGTATTTAGTATGCGGTTTCGAACACAGCCATAGTCTATCTGTTTTAACTTATCATGTTCAGCCTCTACAATTTGAAGTGAACTGAGACGTAACCAACAAAAGAAAGCTCTTGTGGTATTCAGAAGTAAATAAAACTTTTCATATGAAGGCAATCTGATGAAAACAATTACTGTAGAGTCTCTTTGAGTTCAGTTTCAGTTTTTCATTTCATCTCCTGACAACCGAAACGTTTATCTTTGCTCTCAAAATACAGTGCATGAACTTTTCTTGGAAACAGATCCTTATCAGCGCAGTATTTATTCCTCCTCCTCTTCCTCTTCATCCTCCTCCTCCTCCTCCTTCAGCAGCAGCAGAATAACTTAACAATCATCCAACCTGAACCACGTCAAATAAAAAACAGGTCTCTTTAACCCTCCTGTTGTCCTCGGGTCAAGGAAGGCCAGGAGGAAGGAAGTAAGGAGAGAAGGAAGGGATGAGTAAAGGAGGAAGGAAGGAAGTAAGGAGAGAAGGAAGGAAGGAGGAAGGAAAGGAGGAAGGAAGGAAGGAAATGAGTAAGGAGGGAGGGAGGGAAAGGAAGGAAGGAAGGAAGCAAACAAGGAAGAGAAAGGAGAAAGGGAAGGAAGGAAGGAAGGAGGAAGGAAGGAAGGAGAGAAGGAAGGGACGAAGGAAGGATGGAAAGAAGTGAGGAAATTAGTATGGAAGGAGGGAGGGAGCAAAGAAAGAGGGAAGGAAGGAAGGAAGGAAAGGAGTAAGGAGGGAGGGAGGGAAAGGAAGGAAGTAAG
>JAJDFG010001260.1:5000-37500 GCA_021039105.1 Scomber colias
GTGTTTCATTATGTTCACAATACTTCCAACTTTCATTCAGGAAGGAGGGAGGGAAGGAGAAGGGAGGAAGGAAGGGAGGAAGGAATGGGAGGAAGGAAGGAAGGTTCACAATACTTCCAACTTTCAATCCTTCTTTCTTTCCTTGACTTTTTTTTCTTCCTCATTCCTTTCATTCTTTACTTTACCTTGTTCTTTGATTATTTTTCTCTCCTGGCTTCTCCTGGAGAAGGAAGGAAGGAAGGAAGGAAGGAAGGAAGGAAGGAAGGAAGGGAGGAAAGGAGGGAAGGAAGGAAGGAAGGGAGGGAAGGAAGGAAGGAAGGAAGGAAGGAGAGAAAGAAGGGACGAAGGGAAGACAGAAGGAAAGGAAGGAAGGGAGGAAGAAGGAAGGATAGGAGGAAGCAAAGGAGGGAGGAAGGAAGGAGGGAGGAAGGAAGGTAGGACAGAATGAAGGAAGGAAGGACAGAAGGAAGGGAGGGAGGAGGGAAGGACAGAAGAAAGGGAGGAAGGAAAGAAGGAAAGTAGGAGGGAGGGAGGGAGGGAAGAAAGAAGGACAGAAGGAAGGAAAGAAGGAAAGGAAGGAAGGGAGGAAGAAGGAAAGATAGGAGGAAGGAAAGAAGACAGAAGAAAGGGAGGAAGGAAAGGAAAGGAAGGAAGGAGGGAGGAGAGAAGGACAGAACGAAGGAAAGAAGGAAGGTAAGAAGGAAAGGGAGGAAGAAGGAAGGATAGGAGGAAGCAAAGGAGGGAGGAAGGAAGGTAGGACAGAAGGAAGGGAACCTTGTTCTTTGATTATTTTTCTCTCCTGGCTTCATTTCCTTTTCCTTCTTTCTTTTCTTTGTTTCCTTCCTTCCTTTCCTTTGACCTCTTCTTTTCTTGTTTAATTTCTTCTTCCTTTCCCTTCCCATATATCCTGATTTTTTTTTTCTCCCCTCCCTCCCTCCCTCCCCTCCTTCTTTCTTTCCTTCTGTCCACCTTTCCCAGTTACTTTGTTCTCTTTCTTTATGGCCTTTATATTTTTCCTTCACACCTTCCTTGAGTTCTTTCTTTTCTTTTCTTCCGTTCTGTTTTAGATTTAAGCCTCACTCTTTCACACTCTCTGCATGGCCTCTCCCCCCTCCCTCCCTCCCTCCCTCCCTCCCTCCGTTATTCCTTCCCTTTCTTCCTTGGGTGTTCTTTCTTTCCCTCTTTCCTTTTGGCTCCTTGTTTATGTCTTTCTTTCTTTTTTTCTTCTGGCCAGATTTATTTCTTACCTCTTTTTTTCTTTCTAGCTACTCCTTTCTTTTCCTCCTGTTCGTCTCTTCTTCTTGGGTTTATTCTTTCATTGTTTATTCCCTTCTTTCCTTATGTATTTCTTCTTTCCAAATTATTCCGTCTCCTTCTTTCAGGCCTTAACCTTTGTGTCGTCCTCCCGGGTCAAATTGACCCGTCTGCTTTAACTGTTCCTTCTTTCCTTCCTCCTTCTCTCTTTCCTTCCTTCCTTTCTCCCTCCTTTCCTTCCTTCTTTTCTCCTCCCTCCTTCCTTCCTTCTTTTTCTCCCTCCTTTCCTTCCTCCGTCCTTTCCTTCTTCCTTCCTTCCTTCTTCTTCCTTCCCTCCTTCTCTCTTTCTTTCCTCCCTCTCTCCTTTCCTTCCCTCATTTTCTCTTTCTTTCTTTCCTCCCTCCTTTCCTTCCCTCCTTCCCTCCTTCCCTTCCTTTCTTCCCTCCTTCCTTCCTTCCTTCCTTTCCTTCCTTCCCTCCTTTCTCTCTTCTTCCCTCCCTTCTTTCCTTCTTCCTTCTTCCCTCCTTTCTTCCTCCCTCCTTTCCTTCCCTCTTTTCATTCTTCTTTACATCTTTTCCGTTACCCTTCCCATCTTTCTTAAATGCTCACTCTTGTTGTTTCTTTCCTGTTTTCCTTTGTTCTTTCTTCTTCTGTGCTTCCTTTCATGCTAAATCATTTCATTTGTCCTTTCTTTCTTCCTTCCTTCCCTCTTTTCACCCAATTATTTAAACTTTAGACACAGTAAGACTATTTAACTGTAAGTAAACTGTGTCCTCCTAGCAGGGAGTATGTTTCCGTGGTGTTGTTATTGTACTCAGAAGTTTCGAGTCCCCTCCGTTGTTTATTGATAAACTAACCCGGCAGCATGGCACTGAGTGGAATGACAACCGCGCGAGGCACAAAAAGTGACGCACACAGTCCCTGCATGAGGTGCCAGCAGCAGTTTGTAAAGAGGCTAAAGACGCTGGCAGAGAGCACCTGTCAAACTTCATATCAAGTCACCCGTTTTTTTTTTTTTCCACTAACCTGACAAAAGCAGGCAGGAAAACCACCTCAACGAGTCATGTGTCCCATTAAATGTGCTACTCATCTCCATCTCGGATGTCTATACGTTACGAGCCTATGGACAAAGTGTGTTGTAGGTTCTCCTCTGACGCAGGGAAACCGTTTAGTTGTAGTGTCTGGTGTCACAGGGACGCATAGCATGCAAATGCTGCCTATAAATATACTTCCACGTCCAGGCTATTTTAAACCTTAACAGGGTCAAACAGGAGAGTTCAACTTCTTTTACCACTGGGAATTTATGTCCTGAAATGTTTAATTGTCTGTATAGAGGCCAGCAGAAAATCCAGGCAGATGATAAATAAACTGGTGGAGAGAGAAGAAGAAGAAAAAAAGAAAGTAGTATGCAATAAATTGATAAAGTAGACTGATAAAGGGGAAGTTCACCCAAATTTTCACAATAAAACAATAGATTTTCTTGCTTACTAGTGGAATTAATGGTAGTTTTGGTTTATTATTGAGGTTGGAAATAGCTTCAGCTGCATATTGTGGCTTTCATACTGTAGATGATGATGATGATGATGATGATGATGGAGTTGATTGAGCTGACTGTTGCTGCTCAGTTATTATCAGGAGCCTCTCCTCCCAAGAAAAACTATGCAATAGGTTGTAATGTAAAAAATGACCTATAGTAACCTTTGAGTGACAAAGGTACAATTCAGATGAGGTGGAGAGTTAGATCCTAACTTGCAAAATATTGAACTTATTTATTTATGTCCTGAAATATTTAATTGTCTGTCAGCAGAAAATCCAGGCAGTGGTTATTTTGATGATAAATAAACTGGTGGAGAGAGAGAAAATTAAAAGTAGTGTGCAGTAAGTTGATAAAGTAGACTGATACCTTTATCAGTTCACCCAAATGGTAGTTTTGGTTTATTATTGAGCTTGGAAATAGCTCCAGCTGCATATTGTGGCTTTCATACTGTAGATGATGATGATGATGATGATGATGGAGTTGATTGAGTTTGCTCAGCTATTATAAGGAGCCTCTCCTCCCAAGAGAAACAACACAATAGGTTGTGATGTAAAAAAATGACCTATAGTAACCTTTGAGTGACAAAGGTACAATTCAGATGAGGTGGCGAGTGGATTCTAACTAGCAAAATATTGGACTTATTTATTTATGTCCTGAAATGTTTAATTGTCTGTAGAGGCCAGCAGAAAATCCAGGCAGTGGTTATTATGATGACAAATATCTTCAGCTGCATATTGTGGCTTTCATACTGTAGATGATGATGATGATGATGATGATGATGATGATGGTGATGGAGTTGATTGAGCTGACTTTGCTCAGTTATTATAAGGAGCCTCTCCTCCCAAGAGAAACAACACAATAGGTTGTAATGTAAAAAAATGACCTATAGTAACCTTTGAGTGACAGACACCATCTAGTAGGTGTAGTTATGACTTGAGAAGTGGTGAGATGGATTCTAACTAGCAAAAATATTGGACTTATTTATTTATGTCATGAAATGTTTAATTGTCTGTAGAGGCCAGCAGAAAATCCAGGCAGTGGTTATTATATTATTGAGCTTGGAAATAGCTTCAGCTGTATATTGTGGCTTTCATAGATGATGATGATGATGGAGTTGATTGAGTTTGCTCAGCTATTATAAGCTCCAATAGGTTATAATGTAAAAAAATTACCTATAGTAACCTCTGAGTGACAGATGCCATCTAGACGTTGTACTAGTTATGACTTGAGAAGTGGCATAATTCAGATGAGGTGGCGAGTTGGATCCTAACTTGTAAAATATTGGACTTATTGGACTTATTGCTGCAGGAGGCCGCCGAGTGGAACCAGTTTTTAAGATCCGAAACTATGATTTTTGTCATTTTAACCCAAACCATCTGTTCCTGAACCTAGCCAAGTGTTAATCTTAACCACACCTTAAATACAGTATTATCACATCATAGAAAAGAACAGACATATAACACCGTCCCTGTTTAATTACTGCTGATAGAGGAGTCTGATCAGAGCTCATCAGAGAACTGCTCTGGGTCGCTTTGGGAGTTAACGGTCGATCAACCGTTTAATTTGCCGCGCCTGCTTTGTCGGAGAGATGATTTAATTATCATATGAGACAAGTGTGAAATTCTGATGGTTATACAATCACCTATTATCACATTAGGGCCGAAACCAATCATTATTTAATGGTTTTTATTGATTAATTGTTTGCTCTATAAAACACTTCAGCACCTGATGATATGGAAATGTAAATGGGAAGAAAATGTCCTTATAAGATTAATTGATTTATAATTAATTATTCTTTTCATTAATAGATTAATAATTTCAGTTATGTGTCCAGATCCACTCCATCTGTTGACGAAGGCCAAGAAATATGTCTTAAAGATCGGGAAAGACTGAAATAAGTTGTAGTTTAGCAAGTAAAAAACATTCAATAGCTAAAACACAGACTATTATATTATACTATTATACTTTTATTATTACTTTTCAAGCTAGTTCTTAATTAGTTCCAGTTAAACTTTCACTGCTCGCTGCAAAATTAGTGGATTTTTAAAAGTAACATCAGTATAAATTACATTCACTTCCATTTTATTTTATACTAGTTGAAGGCAGACAGGCATTTATTTTAAAACCTCTGCAAATAAAATAAAACTATTTACACGATGCCAGAAGAATTAAGTGAGAATATATGCTTTTTAGTCTATTCATTGCACTAAAGAAAGCTATTCATTTGCACTTGAAACTTCACTTTCATGGCACAGAATAATTCAAAGCCCAGCCTTCAGCAGACCTGTCCTCTCGTTTCTTAAATAATAAGCAGAAGGCAGAGTCTGTATGTTTGTGTTTTGAGGATCGAGGCACACCCAGCACATACTTGACGTCATCCAGAAAAAGAAACCTCCAATTCAGCTTAAAGCAAAGAGCTGAATGTTAATATAATGATTTATCACATCTTAAACCTATAAACCATCGAGAAGAAATACAAACACTGACCTCAGATTTCTTAAAAATAGCAAAGCCTAACTAAGACGTTAACTCAATACAGTATATTCATATGTGGAGCATTGGTCCTTTGAGAAATAACACAGGATTATAATATGCAAATACAGTTTTTTTTAAAAGGTAATTTATAAAAAGTGTTTTCATTTCATAGTTTGTGCAAAATAATTATTTAATAATCAGATTTAAAGGATTAAAAGTGTTGGTTTATGTTAATTATATTGTTAAAGTAGCTAAAAAAACAACAAAGAAGTAGCTCAATATTCACTGTTTAACCTCATTTCTGTGTTTTAATGTTAAGTGCGGAGATGGACACGGTTAGCTTAGCTTAGCATAAAGCCGAGGGAAACAGCTACCCATGGCCTTGTTAGCTTAGCTTAGCATAAAGACTGGAAGCCGAGGGAAACAGCTAGCCATGGCCTTGTGCAAAGTTAGACAAACAAAACCCTCCCACAAACACCTTTAAATCTCACTTATTGACATTTCTACTATTACTTTATAATAATATAGTGTTTGTTTTATCTTATCTGCAGAGACCAAAACCTAAACTTTGAAGAAAGCCAAGCTAGCAGTTTCCCCTTCTTTCAGTGTTTGCGCTAAGCTAAGCTAAGCTAAACTAAGCTAACCACTGCTCAATGCTAATTCTCTTTTAACAGATATCTTCTCTTCTAACCCTAAAAAACCCCCAAAACAAATAAATGCATTTAACTAAAGCTGCATCTAATGATTGATTGTTTTATTGATTAATCATTTTGTCTATAAAATGTCAAAAAATGGTGAAAAATACTTCTTATAATCTTGCAAAGCCCGATGTGATATCTTAAAAAAGGCTAATTTTGTACAGTGAACAGCGCAAAACCCAAAGATATTAATTAAACTATCATGTAAGGCAAAGAAAACCAACATTTGAAAAGCTGCAACTACTAAATATTTGTTGTTTTTTTGCTTTTCAATGAATCGATTAAACATTCCCGACACTAATTTCATGTTTGATTAACAATAATGAGTTTATTAAACCTCATGTCGTCCTGGTAACAGTCAATACATGCAAATGATTACATAAAAACAAAAAAAAAAAACAAAATAAAATGCTACATTTAATATTTTTTTTAAACAGTATGGAAGTACACTGCGGACAATAATTGAAAAATTTGGATGTTTCAAATTGAACTACTCAAATTTAACGTAATTTGTTAATAAATGTTGGTTTAATACTGATGATTATGATTGAAAGTGCTCAAAGAGAATACATATTTAAAAGGTTAAATATTCCTTCTCTGTGTGTATAACATCATGTGCCATCTGAGGAAAACACATTTTAATGAAACACCTCATGTCAAGTACCATAACGTCTGCAACATAACATAACGATTCATAATCATTCCCTGTTAGATGAACAATGAGACTTTATAAACAGATATGTGCAAGATGAAGTGACGTAAATGAGGCATGAATCATTGTCCTGGCTTTTCCACTTTTCCTTCTTCCTCCTTTTCCTGGTGGGTTTTTTTTTTTTTTTCTTTCTTTCTCTCGAACCCGCAATCCCTCCCATTACAATCAAAGCCGCCACATCCAACATCCAACAGCAGATTAATGGGAGACTTCCTCTAACATTGCTTCACACAGTGGTAATTCATCTTTAATTGTGATACATTCCTTCTGGCTTCGTTCCCGGGTCTCTCCAGATGCACGGCTGTCTGTTTGACAATTAAATCCCTTTACAAATGTCTTCAGAGCTTTAAGTCGTTGCGCTTAAAGAGTCTGTGGTCGAAGCTCGAGAAATCCAACACACGCTGGTCAAACATCTGTCATGACTGCAGCTGGTTTTCGGCATTTTTCAAAAACCAGCTCAAAGATTTGGGGAGGGGGGGGGGGGGGGGTTGGAAAGTCTAGGACGGTGTCGTTCAAGTAAAAATACTCCTGTGATTCGTGACCAGGACGGTTTGGCTCTCCCGTCGCCTCTCCTTCTTCCTCTCCATTCTCATCTTCCAGCAGACCACGCTGGACGCTAAGAGCAACAGTCCAGACGACAGGAGCACCAAGCCGAAGTAGGAGATGGTGGATCCGTGCGAGTTGAAGCTGTAAGCCACGGCGGGTGACAACGATGCCCGCGATGAGCACGACCACGCCGAACGGGACCGTGCATCGGTAGCAGGACAGCTCCGCCCCGCCGGTTGCCGCGGTCAGCTGGACCTCGTTGACCAGAGGGATGTTTACTGACGGCACGCCGGACACGGGGCGCTCGCCGTTATTGGCTTTCTCAAGGGTCGCTGGCGTTCTCATGGTGTCTTTATTAGCTTCTTCTTGCATTGCAGGATCCAATTTTAACCAACAGATGGTTCCTCGGTGTCGCCTTGTTACCTTTTCTCCTCGTTAGGGTCTCCCGGTCTACATAAGAGAAAGAAATTCATTAAAGAGAGCAGAGAGTATGCAAAAAGTCAAACTTGTTGCTCAACATTGTTACGCAGCATTTTGTAGATCTCGCAGATGCTTTTTGTTAGAATTCAACACCCGCATTTCACAATTCAACACACACAGCTTCCCGACCGCCACATGGTGCTTTAATAAACCCGAGTAACCTCTTTGCACAATCCAAGCCGCCTTCTGACCCAGTCAGAGGAGTCAGAGGAGTTGTCTGAATGACGCAGGACCACTCAGCCCAGCACGAGCTGAGACATTCCCTGGAGAGCGCAGGATATGACATTACAAACTGCTCCGTGAAATGCGAGGAGCTTCGAAATCACCAGCAATTTCACAAGCACTCCTCACCCCCCCCCCTCCCTTACCCCCCCCTTGCCCCCCCCATGTCTGCTGCTGCGTCTAACGCTGTCATCCAGACGTTTGAGTGACAGTCATCCCAACCATCTTCCAATCATTATCAGGATTTTAGATCAGTCAGTATCTTTTTTTTTTTTAAGTAGAGGAACATCATTTCTCTTTTTGTAGAGTTATGAAAAGTTTAGAAGACCACTGAAGACAAATCCTCTGTTTTCTATAAGAGTTTGGAAGTCCAGCTAGTTTAAAACAGTTTGCACGGTGGCTAATTCTAGTATTTTGACCACTTTTAAGCCTACAAAATAAAGAATAATTGGCTTTAACCCTCCTGTTGTCCTCAGGTCAAGGAAGGAAGGGAGGAAAGGAAAGGAAAGAAGGAAGGACAGAGGAAAGAAGGAAAGAAGGAAGGTATGAGGGATGAAGGGAGGAAGGAAAAGGGGAAGGAAGGAAAGAAGGACAGAGGAAAGAAGGAAGGGAGGAAGGTAGGGGGGAGGAAAGAAAGAGAGAAGGAGGAAGGAAGGGAGGAAAGAAGGAACAGTCAAAACAGACGGGGTCAATTTGACCCGGGAGTATAACACAAAGGTTAAAGCAGCATTTAGTGTTTGTCTTGAGATATAAAATGTAAAATAAATAATATATGTGTGTAGGAATGTATTTAATTTTGATGTCTGGTCAGAAATATGTGAGGAGTGAGGATGCATTAGAGTCATGAGTGAGTATAATAACTCTGGAGCCCTGCAGGGCGTTAACGTGGTCGGATAAATTACTAAATTATTGACTTTTCTTCTCAAATTTTGCTTTTCTTTGTGCCGTACTGGAGTCCTTTACCTCTCTGTGGGGCTTTAAAAACAGTCTTTAGTTAAACTGCACACAGCTTATATAGAGGTGTAGTTGTTTCAGCGTTAAGGAAAGGGTCACAAGTACTGAGCTGCAATGATAAATCGATAAGCTGCCAAGTATTAAATTAATCTGCAACTATTTTGATAATTGATGAATCATTCTGAGTCATGAGTTAGGAAGAAAATGTCCAAAATCTCTTATTTCAGCCTCTCAGATATGAATATTTTGGTCTTCTATGATAATAACCTGAATATATTTGGGTTGTGGACTGTTTGTCGGGACAAAACAATACTTTTAAGGACTTTGCAAAACAGTAATCCACATTTTTTCACTATTTTCTGACCAATAATGATAATAACCGTTAGCTTGCAGCTCTTGTCACAAGCATAAAAAGTTGGGAACAAGCCATCTATAAACTTTCATAATTAAAGAAAAGCTTTCATCTCTATAACCGCCATCTGAGAAGAGCCGTTAGTCTTTAAATGGAGGAAATAGAAACTTAGATTTTCTGATTAAACTTCATCAGCTTGTAGAAACACTGTAGGACACAATAAAAGGTGTATATGTATTATATTGTTTTTATTGTAAACTGTATTATTGCGTGACTTTAAGTGAGTTTTTGCCTTAAGAACCTTTTAGAAAGAAAAGGAAGGGAAAAAGCACCAACGTGTGTATTAAATTACATGTAGGGCATTTAGTCTACCATTTATGAAAAAGTAGTGAAAGAACACCCATCCCAGTTTTCCCAGGCAGAAATCAATAATTCAGATTTTGTTAAGATTTTGTCTGACAAACAGTCCAAACCCTAAAAAGATGGTGTGATTGTGATTTAAACTTATATAAAACTAAAAAAAAGTAGAAAATCTTCACTTTTTAAACCCTGGATCTAACTGAATTTTGGGGCTTTTTTTGCTTTAAAAATGATTTAAATGGTTTAATTTGATCGATTAATCCATTAATTGACTAATTAATATGTTTAAATATTTAGTTTACAGTGTATTTGAAGAATAATTAACCTGCAGCACTGACATACAAACTATAAAAATAACTGACTTTATTTAGTGACACGTCAGATTATGTGACACACATCTTTTTATTTAAATATAATAATGTAAAAATACTTAAATATAAGTATAAATCCAGTATTTCCTGCAAGTATTACCAGTTAAATCTACTATAACAGTACAATACTTCACTAAATACTTCATTACAAGTTAAAAACTCTGCATTTAAATTCTGCTTAAGTAACCATATAGACGCATTACGAGCCATATGCACATAAACTACCAAAATAAAAGCACAAATCTTGCAGAAAACCTGAATACTTCATAAAATACTTAATTAAATACTTCATTACAAGTAAAAAAAACTCTACATATAAATTCAACTTAAAGAACAGTATAGAAGTATTTTACGAGCCATATTCACATAAACCACCAAAATAAAAGCACAAATCTTGAAGAAAACATGAATAAGTAAAAATCCTGCATTTAAATCATACTTATGTGAAAGTATTAAAGTATTACCAGCTGGACTTTGAAGTACTCTACAAGTTTTGTTTAACATGTAATTAAATATTTTGGCTGTGTCTTATTTTCTGCACAATTTGTACTTTTACTTTAGTACTTTAAGTTAAATTGTAATGTAATGTAAATGATACTTCAACTTAAAAATAAAAGATCTGAGGACTTTTTTTTTCTCCAACCATGCAAAAGTCACACAATCTAATGGGTAACCAAATAAACTGTAACACCTGTGTGTATAACTAAAGTCTAATTATCCCAAGCATGAAGTTCAGCGTGTTACATTTTGCAAAGCAGACATGCAACAGCACCACAAAGAAAGAAAGAAAGAAAGAAAGGAAGAAAGAAAGAAAGAAAGGAGAAGAAGAAAGTGAAGTTTACCTCACAGCAGTTTTCCATGTCGCTCCTCTGCTGCAGTGAAACTCGCCTCATTAAAACATTCAGTCAAGATTCATGTAATTGGGAGTGAGAGTTGTTTTTCTCCCTCCCTCTCTCTCCCCCTCTCTCCCTCTCTCTCTCTCCCCCCCCTCTCTCTCTCTTTCTCTCTGTGTGTGTGTGTGTGTGTGTGTTTGTGTGTGTGTGTCTGACTCCCATTCATGAGGCTCGTCCCCCTGTCAGTGAGTCCTCAGGTTAGGAGCTGCTGGTCTGACTGCCATCCCCATTGAAGAGCAACTATTTCAAGTATCGATGACTGAGCTGTGACGCTCACGGCATTGCACAGAACATGCCTGTTCCGGTTTGGCTTTTCACAATAAAACGCCTTCTGCAGTGACTTTCAGCTTCATGCACTGCTGCTCAATTTTAAAGGTTAATTCCGGCTATTTTCTATATTTTTCTTATTGTTAACAAATCCCATCCTATTAACAAGTACCATGTGTGTATCTTAACTCTGATATATCTCATTCTCTTGTGGTATAGACTTCTGTTATTGTCCAAAAAACTATTAAAAACACATCAGAGAGCAACACCGCTGCATTACAAAGACTTTGATCATGTTTAGAAAAGAGCCCAAATACTAATAACAGCATCTGTCCAGGTCAAATTGAAGCAGATTAGTATTATAACCAAACGTTTTCTTTATTTCTCCTGTAAGTTACCATCTAATTGTCATTTGTATATATTCATTACATATGCATTGTACAGGTGATGTTCTTTCTCCCTATAGCTCCCTATTTTCAGCCATTTCTTCCCTCTATATCCAATTTCATAAATATAAAGTTAACATAAGCTGCTTCCTGATTGTATGGCTTCCATTTGTAGGCCTCACTTAAAAAACTACAATTCCTAAAAGGTGCAGCTCCTGCCACCAGGATGTGCACAGGTGTATTAAATAGTGCCAATTAATTAGAATAAGCTTAGTTATTTTTTACCTGCCTGTCCATTATTGAATCATGTCTGCTCTGATAAAGGTCAAATAGGCCAAAAAGCTTCAAATAAAGTGGAATACTGAGGAGATGTAAGTGTGTTAAATGCTCCAAATTGCTAATAATAAGTCATATATCCTATGAAAAGTATCTTTAATAACATTAATGGACTATACTCGAGTAAAACTGTATCAGTGGATTCAATTCTAATTAATTAAAGGCTTCAATTGCAAAAAAAAATGCAGCCAACACTTTTATATAATCTGCTCCTGTTATGTCTAAATGAATCTATAAAGAATATTAATATTAAGCCACTTTAACAACTTCATGAAGTTGACAAGGAGAGAAGGAAGGAATGAAGGAAGGAAGCAAGGAAGGAGGAAAGGAGGAAAAGAGGAAGAAAGTAAGGAGAGAAGGAAAGAAAGGAGTAAGGAGGAAAAGAGGAAGAGAATAAGGAGAGAAGGAAGCAAGGAAGGAAGGAAAGGAGGAAAAGAGGAAGAAAGTAAGGAGAGAAGGAAGGAAGGAAGGAAGGAAAGAAGGAAGGAAGGAAGGAAAGGAGTAAGGAGGGATTGAGGGAGGAAAGAGGAAGGGAAGGAGGAAGGGAAGGAAGGAAGGCAGGAAGGCAGGAAGGAAGGAAATGAGTAAGGAGAAAGGAAGGGAGGAAAGGAGCAAGGAAGGAAGGAAGGAAGGATTAATGAGGAAAAGAGGAAGGAAGGAAGGAAAGGAGGAAAAGAGGAAGAAAGTAAGGAGAGAAGGAAGGAAAGGAGTAAGGAGGAAAAGAGGAAGGGAATAAGGAGAGAAGGAAGCAAGGAAGGAAGGAAAAAAGGAAGAAAGTAAGGAGAGAAGGAAGGAAAGGAGTAAGGAGGAAAAGAGGAAGAGAATAAGGAGAGAAGGAAGCAAGGAAGGAAGGAAAGGAGGAAAAGAGGAAGAAAGTAAGGAGAGAAGGAAGGAAAGGAGTAAGGAGGAAAAGAGGAAGGGAATAAGGAGATAATGAAGCAAGGAAGGAAGGAAAGGAGGAAAAGAGGAAGAAAGTAAGTAAGGAGAGAAGGAAGGAAAGGAGTAAGGAGGAAGGGAATAAGGAGAGAAGGAAGCAAGGAAGGAAGGAAAGGAGGAAAAGAGGAAGAAAGTAAGGAGAGAAGGAAAGAAAGGAGTAAGGAGGAAAAGAGGAAGAGAATAAGGAGAGAAGGAAGCAAGGAAGGAAGGAAAGGAGTAAGGAGGAAAAGAGGAAGGGAATAAGGAGATAATGAAGGAAGGAAGGAAGGAAGGAAGCAAGGAAGGAAAACAAGAGCAAAAAATTGGAGAGTGCTTCCCTCCCAAAATCATTTCTTTTTAAAGTGTTTTTTTGCGCTTTATATAATTTTGAAGGTAAAAAGTTCAGCATTCAAAATCTCTCAACATCAACATCAACCAGTGTAACACTTTAATTTATTTATTATTTATTCCCTCCCTAACGCTGTGGGATTTCTCTCTGTTGCATAACTCCAGATTATCTCACGCGAACACATGTCAACTGGGACTTTTTGAGGTTTTTTGTCGTCTCCAGTCACAATAACATGCTTTTTTTTTTTCTTCTTCCAGCGGGTAATAACACGCTCAGCTGCTTGCAGGAATTTCGAACCCCTCCCATGACAAACACACACAGTGACAGAGCGTGACATCTGTCTGAGGAGTTCATTGTTTTACTTTATAACAAAACTAGAAACATGAGATTTTTTTTTTTTTTGGTTTATTTAATATCCCAGTTGTAACATTAAGGATTGATATATGTCATATAAAGAAAACTGTATAGCTGTGATCTGTTCTACTGAGTAAAGAAAAAAAGGGAAAATGTAAATGTATATGGCTTTAAATCATGTCAGAGTAGATCCTAGAGTCAAGGAAGGAAGGGAGGAAGGAGGAAAGAAAGGGGGAAGGAATGGGGAAGGAAGGAAGAAGAAAGGAAAGGAGGAAGAAGGAAGGAAGGAAGGGAGGAAAGGAGGAAGGAAGGAAGGAAGGAATGAAGGAATGAAGGATGGAAGGAAGGAAGGAAGGAAGGAAGGAAGAAGAAAGGAAAGGAGGAAGCAAAGGAGGAAGACGGAAGGAAAGGAGGGAACGAAGGGGGGAAGGAAGGAGGAAAGGAGGGAGGGAGGAAGGAAAGAAAGGGGGAAGGAAGGAAAGGAGGAAGAAGGAAGGAAGAAAGGAGGGAAGGAAGGAAAGGAGGGAGGGAGGAAGGAAAGAAAGGGAAGGAAGGAAGGAAGGAAGGAAGGAAGGGAGGAAGGAAAGAAAGGGGGAAGGAAGGAAGGGAGGAACGAAAGAAAGGGGGAAGGAAGGAAGGGAGGAAGGAAAGGAAGGAAAGGAGGAAGCAAAGGAGGAAGAAGGAAGGAAGTAAGGAGGGAAGGAAGGAAGGAAGAAGAAAGGAAAGGAGAAAGCAAAGGAGGAAGAGGGAAGGAAGGAAAGAAAGGGGAAGGAAGGAAGAAGAAAGGAAAGGAGGAAGCAAAGGAGGAAGAAGGAAGGAAGTAAGGAAGGAGGGAAGGAAGGAAGAAGAAAGGAAAGGAGAAAGTAAAGGAGGAAGAAGGAAGGAAGGAAGGAGGGAAGGAAGGAAGAAGAAAGTAAAGGAGGAAGGAAGGAAGGAAAGAAAGGGGGAAGGAAGGAAGGAAGAGGAAAGGAAAGGAGGAAGCGAAGGAGGAAGACGGAAGGAAGGAAGGAAGGAAGGAAAGAAGGAAAGAAAGGAAGGAAGGAAGGAAAGGGGGAAGCAAAGGAGGAAGAAGGAAGGAAGTAAGGAGGGAAGGAAGGAAGGAAGAAGAAAGGAAAGGAGAAAGCAAAGGAGGAAGAAGGAAAGAAGGAAAGAAAGGGGGAAGGAAGGAAAGAAAGGGGAAGGAAGGAAGGAGAAAGGAGGAAGGAAGGAAAGGAGAAAGCAAAGGAGGAAGAAGGAAGGAAAGAAGGAAGGAAGGAAGGAAGAAGAAAGGAAAGGAGGAAGAAGGAAGGAAGGAGAGAAAGAAGAAGGGAAGGAAAGAAGGAGGGAGGGAAGGAAAGAAGGAGTGAGGTGGAAGGAAGGAAGGGTCAATTTGACCCGGGAGGACGATACAAGGGTTAAATCTTTAGATCAGGGGTGTCAAACATGGGGCCCTTGGGCCAGATCCGGCCCGCTGAGGGGTCCAATCCGGCCCGCTTTCCTTCCTGTGTTCTTTTCCTTCCTACCTTCCTTTATCCTTTCTTTGTTCTTTCCTTCCTTTCATCTGTCCTTCCTACCTTCCTATTTTCCTTTCTTTGTTCCTTCCTCCCTTTCTTCCTTCCATCTGTCCTTCCTCCCTGTCTTCCTTCTGTCCTTCCATCCATCTGTCCTTCTTCTCTTTCTTCCTTCCTTCTTTCCTTCCATCTGTCTTTCCTACCTTTCTTCCCTCCTTCCTTTTGCCTGTCTTTCCTTCCTTTCTTCCTTCTTTCCCTCCATCTTTTTAATATCATACAGGATCTCACAAGATGCTGCAGGCTTCCAGATTATGTTGCAGGAGCTAAAAAAAAAAAATTATTTAAAAAGGGTGAAAAAAAAGTGAAGTATACTAGAAGTGGTGGAGAAGGTATTTAGATCCTTTACGTAAGTTGAGTTAAATCACTGTTAAATTTGTCATTACCAATTAAAACAACTATGAGAAATGATGGGAGGAGACACAAAGAAATGAAAAGAAAACATTCATTCATTCAGGAGGAAAAGAGGAAGGAAGTAAGGAGAGAAGTAAGGAAGGAAGGAAGGAAGGAAGGAAGAAAGGAAAGAAGGAAGGAAAGGAGTAAGGAGGGAGTGAGGGAGGAAAGAGGAAGGGAAGGAAGGAAGGCAGAAACGAAAGAAATGAGTAAGGAGGAAGGAAGGGAGGAAAGGAGCAAGGAAGGAAGGAAGGAAGGAAGGAAGGATTAATGAGGAAAAGAGGAAGGAAGGAAGGAAGGGAGTAAGGATGAAAGAGGAATGAATTTAGGAGAGAAGGAAGGGAGGAAGGAAAGGAGGAAGGAAGAAAGGAGGAAGGAAGGAAGGAAGGCAGGAAGGAAGGAAAGTAAGGAGGGAGAGAAGGAGGAAAGAAGGAAAGTAAGGAAGGAAGAGGGAGCAAAGAAAGAGGGAAGAAGGAAGGAAAGAAAGACCGGTGAAAACAATTGACGGGTCAATTTGACCCGGGAGGACGACAGGAGGGTTAAGTGATATTTTATGAAAGCTAAAATCTTCATGTGTAGTTTAACAGAGCTGGAAATTATTTAAAAAGGGTGAAAAAAAAGTGAAGTATACTAGAAGTGGTGGAGAAGGTATTTAGATCCTTTACGTAAGTTGAGTTAAATCATTATTTAAATTTGTCATTACTAATTAAAAAAACTATGAGAAATGATGGGAGGAGACATAAAGAAATGAAAGGAAAACATTCATTCATTCAGGAGGAAAAGAGGAAGGAAGTAAGGAGAGAAGGAAGGGAGGAAGGGAGGAAGGAAGGAAGGAAGGGAGGAAGGAAGGAAGGAAGGAAGGAAAGGAGTAAGGAGGGAGTGAGGGAGGAAAGAGGAAGGGAAGGAAGGAAGGCAGGAACGAAAGAAATGAGTAAGGAGGAAGGAAGCTAGGAAAGGAGGAAGGAAGGAAGGAAGGAAGGAAGGAAGGGAGTAAGGATGAAAAGAGGAAGGAATTTAGGAGAGAAGGAAGGGAGGAAGGAAAGGAGGAAGGAAGGAAGGAAGGAAGGGAGTAAGGATGAAAAGAGGAAGGAATTTAGGAGAGAAGGAAGGAAGGGAGGAAGGAAAGGAGGAAGGAAGGAAGGAAGGAAGGGAGTAAGGATGAAAAGAGGAAGGAATTTAGGAGAGGAGGAAGGAAAGGAGGAAGGAAGGAAGGAGGGAAGGAAGGAAGGAAAGAAGTAAGGAGAGAAGGAAGGAAGGAAGGAAGGAAGGAAGGAAGGAAGGAAGGAAAGTAAGGAGGGAGAGAAGGAGGAATGAAGGAAGGAAGGAAGGAAGGAAGGAAAGTAAGGAAGGAAGAGGGAGCAAAGACAGAGGGGAGGAGGAAAAAAAGTGAAGTATACTAGAAGTGTTGGAGAAGGTATTTAGATCCTTTACGTAAGTTGAGTTAAATCATTATTTAAATTTGTCATTACCAATTAAAACAACTATGAGAAATGATGGGAGGAGACACAAAGAAATGAAAAGGAAAACATTCATTCATTCAGGAGGAAACGAGGAAGGAAGTAAGGAGAGAAGGAAGGGAGGAAGGGAGGAAGGAAGGAAGGAAGGAAAGGAGTAAGGAGGGAGTGAGGGAGGAAAGAGGAAAGGAAGGAAGGAAGGCAGGAACGAAAGAAATGAGTAAGGAGGAAGGAAGCTAGGAAAGGAGCAAGGAAGGAAGGAAGGGAGGAAGGATTAATGAGGAAAAGAGGAAGGAAGTAAGGAGAGAAGGAAGGAAGTAAGGAAGGAAGGGAGTAAGGATGAAAAGAGGAAGGAATTTAGGAGGGAAGGAAGGGAGGAAGGAAAGGAGGAAGGAAGGAAGGAAGGAAGAAAGGAAGGGAGTAAGGATGAAAAGAGGAAGGAATTTAGGAGAGAAGGAAGGAAAGGAGGAAGGAAGGAAGGAGGGAAGGAAGGAAGGAAAGAAGTAAGGAGAGAAGGAAGGAAGGAAGGAAGGAAAGTAAGGAGGGAGAGAAGGAGGAAGGAAGGAAAGTAAGGAAGGAAGAGGGAGCAAAGAAAGAGGGGAGGAGGAAAAAAAGTGAAGTATACTAGAAGTGTTGGAGAAGGTATTTAGATCCTTTACGTAAGTTGAGTTAAATCACTATTTAAATTTGTCATTACCAATTAAAACAACTATGAGAAATGATGGGAGGAGACATAAAGAAATGAAAAGAAAACATTAATTCATTCATGTGAAATAACTAAAGATGTCATAAAGTCGTGAGGTGCGGTCGGCTGTACGTCAGTAGACTTGGCGTTTAAGTTCGAGTGAAGAAATAAAGTTGTATGTTGAAAGAAAAGGAAAAGATGGAGAGAAGAGAGAAGAGAGAAGAGAGCAGAGTTTCTCCTTTCTTTCTCATCATAGAATAAAAAGGGAGGGATGAGCTCGTTTAGTACTGGGAACACTGGGAACAGAAATGACTCCATTTAAAGTAAATTAATTGAAAATGTTACTTTAATAATGGCACATAAATATTAAAAGCAACATGCTAAAATATAGTAGTAGTGAATTAGCCCATGTTATATTATATATAGCGTTGGGGAGTAATTAATTACAGTTACTGATGAAAAAATGTGTCATTAAATTACAGTTACAAATGAAAATGGGTTTTTTCCTCATTTTATAATATTTAATATGTTACTGAATACATATATTGCTGTTTTTAATTCTTTGAAATCAATATTTTTTTATGTATTTTGTAAATAAATCATGACTTGACTTTTTTCATCAAATATCTTTATTTTATATTCCAAAATCTGCATGAACTAATGAATATATTTTCAAATGAGAGATAAATCTAACTTTATAAGATAAGATATTAAGATAAGATATTCCTTTAATAGTCCCATAATAGAATATAAAAGCAGCAATGAGTAAAAGGAGGAAGAACAATAAATAATGAGTACAAAAACAATAATAGTAAATAAATAAATAAATAAAAAATATATAAGTATTTACAAGAGTAATATTGATATTGAGTAATCATATATAATAAGTTACATTACTTTGATTAAGTAATTGAAATAGTTACATTACTTATTATCTTATTACTACTCTACTTATTATTATTATTATTAATTAACTAGTACAGTGTAATCTATTATTATTACTTATTACATTTTAAATAGTAAAGTAATAGTAGAGTATAACTAGTAATCAGTAATCTATTACATTTCTAAAATAACCTTCCCAACCTTGCATATAGGCTAAAGTAGAATAAAATACCCAAATAAAATAATTAAACGAGTTTTTTTCCTGAAGTGTTTTATTGGGAAATCTTCAGCCGGAAGCAGGCAGTGTGTGTGTGTCCGCAGTGTGACAGCTGTGTGTGTGTATATGTGTGTGTATGTGTGTGTGTGTGTGAGGACAGGAGTCGTCATGTCGCTGCGGTTTACAGATGAGGACTTTGAGAGCGCGTGGGGGGAGCTGGACGAGCCACATCTGGATGGAGGATGGGAGCTCTTCACCGAGACGATGGGAGTCAAAATCTACAGGCTCTTCGACAAGGTACACACCTAAAAAATATTAATGATAATAATAAACTGCTGCTTTCTGCAAGAGGGAGGTGGCTACTGACCGTTGAATGAATGAGCGTTAATTTCCTCCACAGATCACACACATCTGTATTATTATAATCACTGATTTCCTTCTTCCCCAAAATGTTGTGACATAATTATCCTCAGTTTAATCCCTTTTTAATGACAGCCTTCACAAAACACATAAACAGTGATATCCTAGCGGCCAATGTGGGAAATATCCGGAAACGGAGCGCGAGCCGCAGTCACACCAAACCCCATTTGGAAAACTGTCAAATTTAAACGTTAATTGATGTTTGTGCTCACGTGAACATCTGTTTAATCTGACTCAATACATGCATGGATTCATAAGGATCTACTGTTCAAATCGGCATATAAGTCACAAGATACTACCTTAAATATAGCTTTTAAACAAAAACAACAACAAAAACAAATCCAGTTTAAATATCATTAAGTTCAATTATAGGCTTATAAACTTTACTGAATTTAAATGGTGTTTAGGGGGGACTTATGAGTTAAATGTTTAGGATATTGAAGCATTAAAAAGTAAGAAAGAAAATACAGTACATACAATAAAAAACAATGAAGTTATCTCCTTTTTTCCTCTCTACAAAATGAGTAAAAAGTGTAAAAATGACAAATTCAAAGACACTTTTAGGCACATTTATGAGCTTCATAATAAAACAATAAACATCTTTATATAGTGTTGTGTCCGTAATGTCAAGTTTAGTTATAATTAAAACATAATATCCTCATAATTAAACGTATGAACTGAATATCCAAGTCCATTTTGTCTGATGTTTAGTGACATTAAAGCATTAAAAAGTAAGAGACAATATAATGGAGGGGAAAAAATGAAATTCTCTCCAATTTTTAGCATTTATTTATCTCTAAAAATGAGTAAAAAGTATAAAATTACTTAGAAACTGACTGAGTTCTGCAAATTTGAAGACACTTGTAGGCACATTTATGAGTTTTATAATAAAACATTAAGGTCTTACTATCTTCTACATTATTGCCAAGAATCTCATGTCTTAAATAAATCACTTAAGTGTATTAATTAAGCGAATAGTAATGCAAATAAGTTTTAAGGTCAGCAAAGTAACATTAAATTGTTGTTTTTGTGAATGGAGTTTGGTGTGACTTTCTTTTCTCTTCAAATTCACATAAATGTGGTTGTAAAAATGAATGAGTAAAAGGTTAATGTTTCAACTTCTTGCATTTAATCGTTGCAAAAGGCATACTTATACTTTTATCTGGCCCACTTTTTTTTCTGAATCAAATCCAACACACTTCCTCTCTCAGAGCGAGGGGCGGGCGTGACGCAGAGCGGCTCTAATCAGAGTTGTGTGGTTTGGGATTAGTCACATATGTTGCTGTGAACGGCCTGCATTTGGAAAAAGAAGGGAACTTTTAATGTGCTGCTTTCAGGAAACTGGACTTTACGAGTACAAAATCTTCGGTGTGCTCGCCTCTTGCCCTGCAGAGCTGTGTGCAGACGTCTACATGGACCTGGCCTATCGGAAACACTGGGACGGATATGTGAAAGGTGATAAATGCATAAATAAATAAATGAAACATGAAGGTAGAGGTCACACTATCATTGTCCCTGCCGTCCAAATCAACCTCAACTTGAAACATGGCTTCACACACTTTAAAGTCCGTGTAAAGTAAGAATAAATATGTGTTCTGAGTTTGACATACCACAGAAAAGTGTGTTGTTAACCACCCTGCCAAATTTGAATGATTAAAAAAAAATCGCCAAATATATGAAATTAGGCTTCAAAGTTGTGTAAAAATCAGCCTCTTTCTCTGCTCCCAAACACTGTGGGCGTGGCCGCCGAGTCGGCTGAAACCCCGCCCCCTACCAAGTGTCACCTGTCAATCAAAGTCACCACCTCTACCAGAAACATGGACGCTAGGTCTGAGAGCTTTCTGCTGCTAACTCAGCTGCTAGCTCTCCGGCTAACTCGGCGGCTAACTCAGCTAACTGGCTAACTGTAGACTGTAGTAGTAGTAGTGTGTGCTGAATGTATTTATACCTCTTCAGCAGCAGTTCGGGTTTATGCTAATCACCACTAAATCCTGAACACTGAACTCTTGAAACACAGTTTGTGAAGCCTAGCTCCACAATTCAAATCTAAATGGTTGAAATGCTTTTTACACCTTTTTTAGAAATACATTTATGACCTATTTAATGTGTTTAGAAGAAAATGTCTGAATTCACTTTACACTGTCTTTAAATAACCTTTTTTTTTTTTAAAAATGTAATTCTCATATCTTGTCCTTGTCTTCATGCACTTCTACAGTAACCAGCAGGTAACGTGTTGCAGCTCTCTTTAGTCTACAGTAGTTAAAACCCAAATCCACACTGAACCCTGTGCTAACGCTCGAAACCTCAGCAGTAATCTGTGTGTGGTTTTCCTCCAATGTAGTGGTGTCTATAGTGATAGTAGAGACTTAGAGTAGTAATTATAATGTCTTCCCTATTAGAGTTTTAGTTTAGCTCCCTTATATAGATGGTAAGATTTATGTCCTTTAGTAAGTAAATAAAGTAGTAAGTAATTAAATAGGTTAGCTAGTTTTTCAAGATCTCAGACACTTTTTAAGTATAAATGCAGCAGATGTGGGACCTACTGAAAAACCATCAGCTTAAAGTTCAAAGGGCTCGTGTACAGAGTCAGGAAATACATTTAATTGATAGGAATGATGTGCAGAAATGCCAGATGTTTCACTTTCTACTTGATCAGTGTGAAGTACAGTTAAAAAATGCTGCTTAAAGTAAAGGATAAAAGCAATATTGCTGAAATCTGAGAATTAATTATTCAAGAACAACCAGATAAAAGCTTAAAATTGTAGTTTATTTAAGGTTTTTTTTAGCTCACGATGACTCAGATCAGTTGAAACATCTGGTTTCTTCCCCCACTTGTATGTATTTGATGTGGATTATGAGCAACTGCATTGAAACTACTGCAGCACACTAATAAAAGAGACTAGCATTGTCCATTTAATGTCGTTATTTGCATATTTCTTGCTTTAATTGATTAGTTATGGACAATATTTCTGGTGCATGTCTCAAACTTTTAGGGAATTTCTCAGAGATCATAGAATACCTTCACTTTTGTATCACTTTTTATCATCTACAGCTGATATTTAGCTTTATTTAATGTTTTTTTGTGTGATTTTTTTAATGCAGAGCTTCATGAGATGGAGTCTGATGGACAGAAGTCGATCTACTGGCAGGTGAAATACCCGTTCCCTCTGTCGAACAGAGACGTATCCTTCAAGACTAAAGCTGTATTTACAGTCAGTAAACAGGAAGTCAAACAAATGTGTTTAAAGGAGGCGATAATGGAGAACATACAGCTTGTTTCTGTCACGCAGCGTCTTCCCTAACAGACCGCGCCTCAGTATGTGTACATGAGGGAGCGCAGAGATCTGGTGGTGGGTGACAGGAAGATCTGGGTGATCCTGGCCCGAAGCTGCACGGAGACTGCGTGTGAAGAGAAGGGCGGCGTGCTGAGGGTGAAGGACTACAAGCAGAGCGTTGCCATGGAGAGCGACGGCGCCTCTGGAACTAAAGGTAAAGCGTGATGAGACAGAGTGCATGTGAGGAGACACTGAAACCATCGGCTGGTTATTAGATACAGACTCTGTTTTCAGCCTCGCAATGCAAAAACAGTGAGTCAACTTTGAATCACAATGACCAACTTCCTGTTTGAGTTACAGTATGGGACCAAGAGACTTTTTTGTGCCTCTTTCCATGATACATGTGTGTCCCAAATTTCGTTCATCTATTTCAATCTGGAGTGAGGGGCTCAATTTTTTTGTCCACTGTTGAACCCATTTCCGCGATCCATGAAATAGCACATTTTTCACCAGGTCTGGCCTATGTGGAAATATTTGTGAGTTTTGGGGCACATTTAGGCTTCCTTTGCACTGTTTAGTGATCAGGCCCATATTATAATACTTTTCTGATGTTGATATATCTCATAATAAGCCAAATACAGATACTCAGTCATACATTACATCATAAAAACCATAAAACAAAGACTTTTAGAATTCAATTTGTTCATTTTCTCATTCAGAGTCTCTTGAATTAAGAGTTTAAATGATTGAATTTTGTAAAAACAATTATCATTTCATTATATAAGTACACTGAAAGTCAGATAATGATAATACTGAAATTATTGCCAAGTTGAACATTTGAGTTTTGGATTCATAGTTGGACAAATGAAGCAATTTTTTAATGTTGATATATATCATAATAAGCCAAATACAGATACTCAGTCATACATTACATCATAAAAACCATAAAACAAAGACTTTCAGAACTCAATTTGTTAGTTTTCTCATTCAAAATCTCTTGAATTAAGAGTTTAAATGATTGAATTTTGTAAAAACAATTATCATTTCACCATATATAAATAGACTGAAAGTCAGAGGATGATAATACTGAAATTATTGCCAAGTTGAACATTTGGGTTTTGGATTCCTAGTCGGACAAATGAAGCAATTTTTTTAATGTTGATATATATCATAATAAGCCAAATACAGATACTCAGTCATACATTACATCATAAAAAACATAAAAACAAAGACTTTCAGAACTCAATTTGTTCGTTTTCTCATTCAAAATCTCTTTAATTAAGAGTTTAAATGATTTAACAATGATCATTTCACCATGTAAATACACTGAAGGCCAGAGGATGATAATACTGAATTATTGCCAAGTTGAACATTTGGGTTTTGGATTCATAGTCGGACAAATGAAGCAATTTTTTTAATGTTGATATATATCATAATAAGCCAAATACAGATACTCAGTCATACATTACATCATAAAAAACATAAAAACAAAGACTTTCAGAACTCAATTTGTTCGTTTTCTCATTCAAAATCTCTTTAATTAAGAGTTTAAATGATTTAACAATGATCATTTCACCATGTAAATACACTGAAGGCCAGAGGATGATAATACTGAATTATTGCCAAGTTGAACATTTGGGTTTTGGATTCATAGTCGGACAAATGAAGCAATTTTTTAATGTTGATATATATCATAATAAGCCAAATACAGATACTCAGTCATACATTACATTATAAAAACCATAAAACAAAGACTTTCAGAACTCAATTTTTTAGTGTTATCATTCAAAATCTCTTGAATTAAGAGTTTAAATGATTTAACAATGATCATTTCACCATATAAATACACTGAAAGTCAGATGATGATAATACTGAAATTATTGCCAAGTTGAACATTTGGGTTTTGGATTCATAGTCAGACAAATTAAGCACTTTAAAGATCTCCAGCTCTTAGAATTTGTGATTTTAGTGCTTTTTCCCACACCTCATATATCAAAGTATAAGTCGGTCATTTGAAACACTAACTGCTTATATATAATTGAAAATGAAAAGCATGATGAACCTGTGCTTCGTTTCAGTTTTCATGAACTACTTCGACAACCCTGGCGGTATGATTCCCACCTGGCTGGTGAACTGGGCAGCGAAGGTGAGCGCTCCTTCACTTTCATGTCTGACTCAGCAGGTTCAAGTCTCTGTCTTTCTTTTTTTTCTTCTTCTTTTTTTTACTGCTCTGTGCACGGACACTGCAGCTTTCAATCATTTCCAGCTTCATTAATAATTATATAACCTCTTAAAACCAGATCGTCCTGTAAAAGAAGCTCAACTGGTCACATGAAGCACTAAATCACTTCACATGACTGGTGTGACTAGACATTGAAATGACTGATTTGAGTCCATGCATTATCTGTGTCTCTGCAATATACTTCACTTTCACTACTAAAGTTTAAAAGATTAAGATAAAGATACTTTTATTGATCCCACAGTGGGGAAAATTCATTGCTACAGCAGCTCAAAAAATAGTGATATAGAAAAAAAACCAAGTGTATACAACAATAAAATTAAAAACTAAATAACTAACTACACCAATATTCCTCTCAACATACTCAATAGTCTTCATATTGCTTGCTTATTATTTATTGTGCTTTATTTGTTTTATATATTGTTATTTTTTTATGCTTTTCTGTTTTTACTATCATAAAGGATTATTTTATCTTTTATTTTGAAATTTAGCTAACAACGTGAACTGCTTTTTAACTTTTTGCACGATTTTGAGGAGAAAAGAATCAGGTTTTAATTTATGTCAGCTTCCTTTTTATTCAGATATTTATTAACCCTCCTGTCGTCCTCCCGGGTCAAACTGACCCCATCTCTTTTGACTGTTCCTTCTTTCCTTCCTTCCTCCCTCTTTCTTTAATTTTTCCTTCGTTCTTCCCCTTCTTCATTCGTTCCTTTGTTCCTTCCTTCCTTCCTCTCTCCCTCTTTCCTTCTTCCCTCCCTCCTTACTCCTTTCTTTCCTTCCTTCCTTCCTTCCTTCCAACCTTCCTTCCTTCCTCCTTTCCTCCCTTCCTTCCTTCCTTCCTCCTTTCCTCCCTTCCTTCCTTCCTTCCTCCTTTTCATCCCTCCCTCCCTCCTTACTCCTTTCCTTCCTTCCTTCCTTCCTTCCTTCCTTCCTTCCTTCCTTCCTTCCTTCCTTCCTTCCTTCCTTCCTTCCAACCTTCCTTCCTTCCTCCTTTTCCTCCCTCCCTCCTTACTCCTTTCCTTCCTTCCTTCCTCCCTCTTTTCCTTCCTTTCCTCCCTCCCTCCTTACTCCTTTACCTTTCTTTCCTTCCTCCTTCCTTCCTTCCTTCCTTCCTTCCTTCCTTCCTTCCTTCATTCCTTCCTACCTTGACCTGAAGACAACAGGAGGGTTAAGAAAGTAAGGGAACTGTGTCACAAGAGAGAAAAACAAAACAACGAAAGACGACACACTGGAAAAAAAGAACTAAAATAAAAAAGGGAAGAGAAGGAACGTGGCTTCCACCCTAAAACAGCTTGTTTAGAGGTAGAGTTCCTTTTTCTTTTAACCTAAACCAAAACTGTGTCATGCATTTCTTAGCGGCAGTAAATGCATATAATGATCTTCTTCGCTGATGTGTTGTGAGATTTGTTTTATATTATGTATGAGTTGTTATTCAGCAGAGAGAAGGAACATAACCAAACAGCAAATCAGCCAAAGCAGAATTAAGAAATGAGGAAATAATCAGTTGCAGTCAGAGGTCAAACGGATTTTACGGCTAAATTATGAGCTCAATTATTTGATATGAGGTTCAGATTAGAGGAAAATACTTTTAAAATTGAGGCACATGTGCTCCAAGATAACACATGTAACACATAAAGGGATATTCTGACATTTTTTGGGGGGAATGTGTTTACCCACTTTAACGCTAACCCACTGTCTTATACGTGCTCTAAATATGAAGCTACTGCTAGGAGCCGGTTAGCTACTTCTCCTTTAACCCTCCTGTTGTCCTCGAGTCAAGGAAGGAAAGGAGGAAGGAAGGGAGGAAGAAGAAAGGAAAGGAGGGAGGGAGGGAGGAAGGAAGGAAGGAAAGGAGGGAGGAAGAAGTAAGGAAAGGAGGGAGGGAGGAAGGAAGGAAAGGAGGGAGGGAGGAAGAAGTAAGGAAAGGAGGGAGGAAGAAAGAAGGAAATGAGGGAGGAAGAAGGAAGGAAAGGAGAAAGGAAGTAAAGGAGGAAGGAAAGGAGGGAGGGAAGGTAAGAAGGGAGGGAGGGAGGGAGGAAGAAGGAGGGAAGGAGAAGGAAGAGGGAGGGAGGGAGGAAGGAAGAAGGAAGGAAAGGAGGGAGGGAGGGAGGAAGGAAGGAAGGGAGAAAAGGAAAGAAGGAAGGGAGGAAGGAAGGAAGGAAGGAATGATGGAGGAAATAAGGGAGGAAAGAAGGAAGGAGGGAGGGAGGGAGAAAGGAAAAGAGGAAGGTAGGGGGGAGGAGAGAAAGAGAGAAGGAGGGAGAGAGGAAAGGGAGGAAGGAAGGGAGGAAAGGAAAGAAGGAAGGGAGGAAGGAAAGGATGGAGGAAAGGTGAAGGAGGGAGGGAGAAAGGGAGAAAGGAAAAGAGGAAGGTAGGGGGAGGAAAGAATGAGAGAAGGAGGGAGGGAGGAGGGACAGGAGGAAGGAAGGAAGGCAAGAAAGAAGGAACAGTCAAAACAGACGGGGTCAATTTGACCCGGGAGGACGACAGGAGGGTTAACAGCACCTTGTTTGTGTTCAGAGTTAGAGGTTCATTTTTCTGCTGCAGGGAGAGTCTTACTGCGGGGGAGGAGATCACTCAAGGCCAGCACGGGCAGAAGAAATAATTACAATGTACAGATGTTGTGCACATTTAGAGGAAGCCTGGGAGTGTCTCCCAAACATTTGTTTTTAATATTTTGAGGATAAAACATATTAAGTAGAGGGAGGGGGGGGGGGGGGGGGGGGGGTTTAAAGTATTTCCCGCTAGCAGGTCTATCTTCAAAATGAACATATGTCGATTGTTGATCTTCTCAGACTCATTATTGATGTTAAAAAAGGGTTCAGTTAGCTGCATCCTTCTTCCTGCTTCACGGCTTTCCTCTGTTATTGTTACCAGATGTGTTTCTTCTTCTTTGCCCTTCCTGGGTTTGGCCCATAGACTGTATAACAGAAATGGATGTAACATCTGTGACGTCACCCATTGGTTTGTGGACTGCTGCTCGGAAGCCAATAGTTTCAAATCTAGGCAGTGCCATCTTGAAAATTTCAGGTGCATGCTGGGAAAAATAAAAACATGGATTCTACTTATATGGGTATGAGGCGGAGTCATGGGCGGAGCGGGGAGGTTGCTATGGTTGCGAGGCCTGGATCTCGAGTACATTGGGCAATCAACCTGTCAATCAGGACGTAGCCACGCCCTAATGCATACCGTGCTTTATCATCACATATAAAATCAGGGAGGCCAAAATGTCCCAAATGAACATCATACTGCATTGAAGAAGGCTTTAAACTAGCGATTGAGACCATAAACACATTTTGAAAACGTTTACTGAGGTTAGAAATCAAGTGAGAAGTTGGTGAATTCTCCATTGACGTGTATAGAGACGGTCGCCCCCTGGTGGCCTTTTGATAGAATGCAGTTCTAAGTTACCTCTGCGTTGGCCTCATTTCAGAGGACCAGAGGTCTGGTGTGGCCTTTTTTTTTTTTTTGCATAGAGATGATCTTTATGTTGTTGTTTTTTTTTCTCTCTTCTTAACAGAGCGGCGTTCCAGGTTTCTTGACGGACATGCAGAAGGCCTGCAACAACTACAAGACCTACTGCCAGAAGAAATGAACGCAAACGACAACAGGAGAGACACTACTAGCTCGTGTTTAAAGGGCTTTTGACAAATAGTGTTTTTATTGTGTTAGTTTTTTTGGGGTTATGATTTAAATTGGGAGCGAATGCAGCATGACTCAAAAACTGCTGCTGCTGCTGCTACTTCTCGTTGAAGCATGCTATCGGCTCAGATGTGTTGCATGACCGGCCGCCCTCATTAAAAAAGGCTGGTGTGAAATCAATTCTGTTCCATTGTGAGCTATTAACGAATACGGCATTGTCTTTTCCTGTGCAATCACTGTTAAACTCCAGGGTTACGTTGGTATTAAGGGTTGGGTTCCTGGAATACTTTAAAAAGTAGATTTTATTGTATTATTTTAGGTTTTACATGATAAAACAATGATTAGTTAAAGTTACAGGTCCTGTGATTATCCTCATTACAGTTACTGACTTTTCCTTGTTAAATGGTGCAGATGCAATGTTTGAACCTCAATTTCATCGTCCGTATTTCAATTAACTGGGAATCTCTCATTACCTTGACCTGCAAATGACAAATCTATACTTTCAAAAAGGAGTGTTGAATCACAGTTTGGTTTGTGTTTTATTTCAAAAAATCGATTACTTATGCAAATATTCATGTTTTAATCCTCTATGCTGATTTTTCATGGGTGTATATGATCAAAAATGACAGTATGTGAGATAATACTGTTTACTGCATTCAGGCTGTAATTTGCTGTCAACCTGCTGATACAGGTAAATATGGATTTGATCTGGTTATAAATTGCCTATTACTGTGTAATATTGCTGAAATTAAAAAGAATAAAACTTTGAGATTGAGTACTTTAATCTGTGTGTTTTAATGTCATGCAGCCAAGTCAACACCATCCACTGTTACACAATGATGCACAATCAACTAATAACAGATTTAATTGATTAATCATTTGGTCTATAAATGGGGAAACATGTTGATCACTGTTTCTCAAAGCCCAAGATGAGCCTCATGTCTTCTTTTGTGCTGATAAAACAGTCCACAAGCTGAAGACACTTAGTTTACTGTCATAGAAGAAGTCAATGACTGGATCGTATGCAGATCCATCACACTGAATTAGAGTCAGAGAAGTGAAAATAAGACAGATAATTATCTAATAACACAATTCCAGCAATAAAGGAGTGAAAATTAAACTATGGGACTAAATGAAGGAGAAAAAAAAACAGAATTAAAACCCCAGAAATAAAACAAAAGGCCCAAAAAACACTAATAAAGGATATTGATTGTCAATTAAATGATGCTGAGACACAGAACAGATAAATAAAATAGTGTGGAGGCTTCAGTGTCTGAGGAAAACTTCTCTCAAATGGCAAACAACAGCTCCCTTAAATAGGTCCTATAATCTATTGCATCATCAGTTTAGTCTGAACCATTTCTCTCTCAGGGGGGTCTCAGATGTAAAACTAATAAAAGACAAACTTACTTGTATCATTTGACTCTATATCTGTACAAACATGACTTTAAGTATCCCTCTGAAATTTGTCAAGATGTCACAAATATACAAATTATGATCAATGAAACATTTAATCCACAAAAACCTTCTTCCTGCTTCCCTTCATACTAAATTTAACCCATTGCATTACTGATGATGTCATCAAGAGCCTAAAAAACAGGAAGTGTTTGTTTGCCCCCCTGCTTTGAAACTTGAGGAAGCATGGTAGGTGTGGCAACAATATTTGGCTTTTAGGATTTAAGCAGGAAATGTAATGTGATGTAACTGTAACAAAACATAAGGCTTACAAACTCTTAGTAGTATGCACTTACAGATAAAATGTTTATTCTGGCTAAACAAACAAATTACATGCATAGTTAGGAACATGTCAGTGTAAATGAGATAAATGGCAAATAAGTTTGTGCAAAAAAATGCATTTAAAAGTAGATGTGAAGCTTATATGAGGCTTCAGCAGTCTGAGTTATTCATACCAAATAGACATCTGACACATTTACAGTCTTTTTAGCATCAAATTCCCTCTTAGTGTTTCCTCTGTTGAGCTGTGGTGGAAGTAGCTATAGTAACATAAAGAGGACATTTAGTACTAAAAACATGAAATATATCTACTTGTACTATCAACTTGAAGTGAAATTGGTGAGTGGAAATTAAAATTAATATCAATGTGAATTCAGAGGAAATACAGCTCAGATATGTTTATTTATAGGGCTTTTATTTTGAAATTTTGCATCAAAATGACCTGATATGTTTTTACAGTGACAGCCTGAGGTTTAATTTAGCTATTTAAATACTTTTCTTCATGTATTTACTCATTAATTATTTACTTTTAGCAGAATAAATAAACGTAAAATCCTACTTTTAATTTTTTAATGAGGACTTGCGCGTTCTTACCGTAATGACTGATATACACACGCACCGCAAAATAACCAACGGTTTTGAAAATGGAGGCTCGCGCTTAAAATCAAAGATGTCAACGGTCAAATTGATTAAAATTGAGGCTTTTAAAACAGCTCTACGTTATCCAGCAGGTGACTATGAGCTCACAGGTAACATAGTGAGGTTTACTGGTTTTATAATCATCCCAAACTACGAATATCTGTACTTGCTTGGTGTTTTTTTTTTTTTTTTTGGACAACTAGCTAAACTTTCATGTAGTTTCCTGGGCTGCTAGCATAGAGCCAGTAGCTAAGTGCTAGTTACACTAAAATTAAATATATATTATCATTTATCTGTTAATGTTACTAGAGCTGCAGCTAATGGTCAATAAGTTAATTAACAGAACATTAATTAGCAACAATTTTGTCAATTTTTAAGCAAAAAAGCTAGAAATGTGCTGGTTTCCTCTTCTCATTTGTTACACATAATGGTAAATTGAATATTTTGGAGCTTTGGACTGTTTGATAAATGTTCATGCATTATTTTAACAATATATGACAGATGTTTGTTTGGCTATAATGAGTTAATAGAGAGCACTTTGTATGTGCATATTTAGTTTTTTGCAGGATTATTGCTATTTAATAAGTTATTTATGGATGAATTACATACAGTTTATTCCTTATTTCCTTTTCTCTGATGTGTCATTCTGCATGAAAAGCCTGTTCATTAAATGTAAAATCTACAGTGTGAACAAACAGAGGAAATCAGGAGAAATGTGTCTTGTTTTCTCACCAGTTGCTGCAGTGATTGTGTGTTTCTACAACTACAGAAGCCAGACGAGCCAAAACTGCATCCTGAGAAGGTTAGTATCCAATATTGTTGCTTTGGTTGCTGTGTGATAATCAGTATATTGTGTCCTGTGAGAAACATTCAGGTTTGTGTGAAGCCAGAAGGTCTAAAATGCACCATTAATAATAAATAATAATACATTTTATTTATAATGCGCTTTTACAAGTGCTCAAAGACGCTTACAAGTTAAAAAAGACAAACAATATAGAAGGTTACAAAGACATAAAATGGAAAGAGGATAAAAAACAGTTTATAGGTTAAAAGCCAGTTTAAAAAGGTGTGTTTTTAGGAGTGATTTGAAGGTATGGGGGTCTGTACAGTCTCTGATGGGTTTGGGGAGTCAATTCCAGAGGGTGGGGGCGGCATTGGAGAAGGCTCTGTCCCCCCAAGTTCGGTGCTTGGTCCGAGGGGGTATGGCAAAGAGGAGATTTCCCTCTGAGGATCGGAGGGCACGGGAGGGGTTGTAATGTTGGACTGTAGCAGGTCTGTGAGGTATTAATTAGTTAGGGATTAATAGAGTCTAACTATAGTTGCCATAGCTGACTGTTTGATTGGCACTCACTCTCAAAGACCCAAAGTATCTATTTTTATCCTGTATATTTATTTTAGTAGCTTATTCGTCTGGGATGGTGCATAAATATTATTCTAAATATTATAAATATGCCAGAATTAGCCCAAAGGCAGTTTATTTTTAATCCATTGTTCTTGGCCAGGTGTGTGTTGGCGGCTTTAAATCATGAAACATGCCAATCCATAACCACTGATATTAATCTTTCTGAGCTTTATTGTTTTTGTAATGATCACTCAGCTTGCTTTGGCCTTCCTAACAGTTACCTTGTTTTTGTAGTATTGTTGCATTAGTGCGCCTTTATATTACATTACGTTTTTTTAAAAGCTTTTTATGTTGCCTTTCTAACCAGAACAACAACAAAAAGTGCTGATATAAAGGTTTTTCACCAGATTTTAGGACCTGGCTGCACTGATTTGTATTCATTCAGCCAGGAGAAGCATTAGTGAGATCGAGGCTCTGATGTTGGGCGATAAGGCCGAGCTCGCAGCACGAAGCCTGCAGCCTGCAGCGGTTTAATTCATCTTAAAGGGTTTCCAATGGTTTCAGGTC
>JAJDFG010001261.1:7500-41367 GCA_021039105.1 Scomber colias
GAGATGGCCTCTGGTGGCCACCGTAGTTCTCATGGAAGCTGAAGAGAGGTTGTTCAGTGCTATTTGATTTAATGTGGGCCGGACTATTAAAAGGAAGGAAGGGAGGGAGGACAAATGGAAGGGAGGAAGGACAAATGGAAGGAAGGAAGGCAGAAATGGATGATGGAAAAATGGAAGGAAGGAAGGGAGGAAGGATAAATGGAAGGAAGGAAGGAAGGCAGAAAGGGAGGAAGGAAGGTGGGAAGGAAGGAAAGAATAAAAGTGAGGAAGGAAGAAAGGAAAGGTTGGGAAAGATGAAAGGAAGGAAGGAAAGATGGAAGGAAGGCAGAAAGGGAGGAAGGAAGGTGGGAAGGAAGGAAAGAATAAAAGTGAGGAAGGAAGAAAGGAAAGGTTGGGAAAGATGAAAGGAAGGAAGGAAAGATGGAAGGAAGGCAGAAAGGGAGGAAGGAAGGTGGGAAGGAAGGAAAGAATAAAAGTGAGGAAGGAAGAAAGGAAAGGTTGGGAAAGATGAAAGGAAGGAAGGAAGGAAAAGAAGAAAGAAAGTGGGCCGAATTGGACCGTTCGGTGGGCCGGTTCTGGCCCACGGGCCTCATGTTTGACACCCCTGAACTAGAGAGAAAAAAACCAAACCATGAAAGATGTGGGCAGTGATTCAGAGGCTTCCCTTTCTCTCTCTGTCCTTTTTAAAAATCAACACTGATTCAAACTCCAGACTTCTTGGATCAGCTGATCTGTTCACACGAGGTCAGAGAGGAGTGAGAGTCGTTTAAACAGCATCTGAAAAGCAGACGGGCCTTTTTACACCGATACTGTTAAAAGTTTGTTTGTGTTGAGCGACTTACGAAGCAACGCTGTGACACCCGCTCCACTAAAGGTGATGTATAAATAAACTCACAGTCAGTGCCAGTAGCTCATTTGAATTTGAGAGACGGATGATGATGAGGAGGAAGAGGAGGAGGAGGAGGGGGAGGAGGAGGAGGGGAGATGTGTGTAGGAAGGGAGCTTGAATCAGATCCAGACGGCTCGGTGGAAAGTGAGACGGAGCCGACAGCCAAACACAGCGAGGACTTCAGAGGACAAGAGACGGAGAGTAATTAAAGGTGTTTCTAAAGGAGGGGGCTGTTTGATGTTAAGCTTCCCAGCAGGACTCGCTTTCTCACCGCGGACAGGAGGAGAGCTAACATGACAGTTGGCAATAAATCTGAAAACACTTTTTTGTTGTTTCCCTAGCGCTGATAAACACACAGAGAGAGAGAGAGAGAGAGAGACACACAGAGAGAGAGAGAGAGAGGGAGAGGGAGAGACACACAGAGAGAGAGAGACATACAGAGAGAGAGAGAGAGAGAGACATACATGGAGAGACACAGAGAGAGAGGGAGAGAGAGAGAGACACAGAGAGAGAGAGAGACACACACAGAGAGAGAGAGAGACAGAGACATACATAGAGAGAGAGAGAGAGAGACATACATGGAGAGACACAGAGAGAGAGAGACACACACAGACAGAGAGAGACACAGAGAGAGAGAGACACACAGAGAGAGAGAGACATACAGAGAGAGAGAGAGAGACAGAGAGAGAGACATACAGAGAGAGACAGAGAGGGAGAGAGAGAGAGACACACAGAGAGAGAGAGAGAGAGAGACAGACATACATAGAGAGAGAGAGAGAGAGACAGAGACATACATAGAGAGAGAGAGAGAGACATACATGGAGAGACACAGAGAGAGAGAGAGAGAGACACAGAGAGAGAGACACAGAGAGAGAGAGAGAGAGACACACACACACAGAGAGAGAGAGAGAGAGACATACATAGAGAGACACAGAGAGAGAGAGACTAAGAGAGACACAGAGAGAGAGACATACAGAGAGAGAGAGACACAGAGAGAGAGAGAGACAGAGAGAGACACACAGACAGAGAGACACACAGACAGAGAGACACAGAGAGAGAGAGAGACAGAGAGAGACACACAGAGAGAGAGAGAGACACAGAGAGAGAGAGAGACCCACAGAGACATAGAGAGAGAGAGACAGAGAGAGAGAGAGAGACTCCAGTATCTGACAGGATCTCAACAAATCTAAAAATACTCAACGGTTTAATTAGGCCAATGATGACCTGGTGAGCTTTCAGGAGGGTAAACAGCCGCTTTCATGCTAACTTCCTTTTTTCTTGTTATTGTTTTGGATGCAGAGCCACCTTCTTCCTCTCAGGTAACGAAGCTGCCAGAACCTCAGGAGCCACTAGAAAAAAAAAGAAAAAAGGAAAAGGAAAAAGAAAAAAGAGAAAGAGGGGCTTCTTGTTTTTTTGGTGGAAGGGCACCTCTGCTGTTTATCTGCCAGCAATTAGCATGGCAAATGCTGCGGCGGCTCTGGCTCTGGCTCCGAATTCAGTGTGTGTGACTCAATCAGCGAATAAATTAGCAGACGACAGACGACAGACGACAGAGGAGAGAGAGAATGCACTGCAAAAAAATAAAAAATACAACCGTAGACATGACAACAAAACAAAAAGATGTTTAACACTGAGAAGCTAATCACTCACAATGCAGATCAGCTTACAGCCACGATGATTAGCTGGAGGTGATGTTAAGAGACAAAGAAGAAGAAGAAGAGTGTCCTCATTTCTGCTGGGAAATAATCCTCAATGCTTCTTCTTCTTCTTCTTCTTCTTCTTCTTCTTCTTTTTTATTGGCGTGGTTAACAAACATTTATTCGGAGGTTTTGCAGAGATGGCTATAATCCGACAAACTCAGCATTGATTTAGTCATTTTCAGATCAAAAGACGTTGAGATTTGAAGTCGAAGATTCAGAGTCAGATTTAACTCTGAACTCATTAAGAAAAGGCAGCTGGAAGGAAGGAAGGGAGGAAGGAAGGAAAGGTGGAAGGAAGGAAAAGAAGACTGGAAGGAAGGATGGGTGGAAGGAAGGAAAGATGGAAGGATGGGTGGAAGGAAGGAAAAGAAGACTGGAAGGAAGGAAGGAAAGATGGGTGGAAGGAAGGAAAACAAGACTGGAAGGAAGGAAGGAAAAGAAGACTAGAAGGAAGGAAGGAAGGATAGGTGGAAGGAAGGAAAAGAAGACTGGAAGGAAGGAAGGATGGGTGGAAGGAAGGAAAAGAAGGAAGGAACGAAGGAAGGAAAGGTGGAAGGAAGGAAAAGAAGACTGGAAGGAAGGAAGGAAGGAAAGGTGGAAGGAAGGAAAAGAAGACTCGAAGGAAGGAAGGAAGGAAGGAAGGATGAATGGAAGGAAGGAAGGATGGGTGGAAGGAAGGAAGGATGGGTGGAAGGAAGGAAGGATGGGTGGAAGGAAGGAAAGATGTGAAAATGTGTGAGACAAAGAAGAAGAAGAGTGTCCTCATTCCTGCTGGGAAATAATCCTCAATGCTTCTTCTTCTTCTTCTTCTTCTTCTTCTTCTTCTTCTTCTCTTTTTTATTGGAGTGGTTAACAAACATTTATTCTGAGGTTTTGCAGAGATGGCTTTAATCCGACAAACTCAGCATTGATTTAGTCATTTTCAGATCAAAAGACGTCGAGATTTGAAGTCGAAGATTCAGAGTCAGATTTAACTCTGAACTCATGAAGAAAAGGCAGCTGGAAGGAAAGAAGGAAGGAAGGAAGGAAAGGTGGAAGGAAGGAAAAGAAGACTGTAAGGAAGGATAGGTGGAAGGAAGGAAAAGAAGACAGGAAGGAAGGATGGGTGGAAGGAAGGAAGGAAAGATGGAAGGAAAAGAAGACTGGAAGGAAGGAAGGAAGGAAGGAAAGGTGGAAGGAAGGAAGGAAAAATGGAAGGAAAAGAAGACTGGAAGGAAGGAAGGAAGGAAGGAAAGATGGAAGGAAAAGAAGACTGGAAGGAAGGAAGGAAGGAAGGAAAGGTGGAAGGAAGGAAAAGAAGACTGGAAGGAAGGAAAGATGGGTGGAAGGAAGGAAAGATGGAAGGATGGGTGGAAGGAAGGAAAAGAAGACTGGAAGGAAGGAAAGATGGGTGGAAGGAAGGAAGGAAGGATGGGTGGGTGGAAGGAAGGAGGGATGGGTGGAAGGAAGGAAAGATGTGAAAATGTGTGAGACAAAGAAGAAGAAGAGTGTCCTCATTCCAGCTGAGAAATAATCCTCAGTGCTTCTCCTTCTTCTTCTTCTTCTTCTTCTTCTTCTTCTTCTTCTTCTTTTTTATTGGCGTGGTTAACAAACATTTATTCTGAGGTTTTGCAAAGATGGCTATAATCTGACAAACTCAGCATTGATTTAGTCATTTTCAGATCAAAAGACGTTGAGATTGAAGTCAGGTTTAGTTTGTTTTACCCGTTGAATCCCAGTGGACGCAATTTATGTCCAAAATCTGAGCTCCTTTAATCTAAAAGATATAAATTTTGTCAAAGCAGAAAACACAAACGATTGATTTAATAAATTGTGAGGAATCTTTTTTCTTTGTTGATGCTTATCCTGAAGACCTTTTGATCTGTAATCTATAAATGTTTGACTTCATAGCTTCATACTACGGAAGCTTATTGCATTCATTCAATAAAAAAAAAATACAGATCCTGTTTTTCTGAGTAATTTGTTTTGGATCAGTTTTTCTGGATCAGTTTTTCTGGATCAGTTTTTCTGGATCAGTTTTTCTGAGTAATTTTTTTTGGATCAGTTTTTTGAGTAATTTTTTTTCCTGTTTTTCTGAGTAATTTTTTCCCCCTTGGCATTCAAAACATTGGACACATTCACTCCTTTAATTGAGAGGTCGATTTAATGGCAGCAGACATGACCTGCTTGTTTACTTTAATCAAGTTCTACTTTGATCTGGGTTTAAGACACTGGGAGATTGTCCTGTCGCTAAGTCATATAGATGGTATTACTATTAGTTTGTCAACTTTGCGAGTAGAGAGCTGAAGACGGGTCATAGCAGGAGCAGGAGCTGCAGGAGTCACTTGCAAGTGAGGTGTTATCGCGAGATTTCGAAGTAGAGAAAAAATTACTCAAAAAAACAAGGGGAAAAAATTACTCAGAAAAACAGGATCTGTATTTTTTTTTTATTGAATGAATGCAATAAGCTTCCGTATCATACAGACCTGTGTGTGTAAATCAGAAATGTTTAGAAGCCAAAAATATGAAGATAAAAAAAGTTAAAAAGTGAAAATGTGAAACGTATCTCTGCGAAACAGACAATGTTGAAAAGTTGGAGGTAGCACTTTTTTACTAGAGGTTAGCTTATTCTACTCAGAGTCAGATTTAACCCTAAGACCCAGAAAAAAAAGTTTGACCTCTCAGATATTGTTTTAGGAGGCCTCTGATGTAGAATTGAAAGAGTTTTCAATTTTTGTACGTTTTTAGGGAAATATTGCAACGTTTGGCCTAGTTGGGAGCAGAATGTCTGTATTTGTTCTCACTCTGTCTGAACAGATATACAGAACATTTAAGCTTTCATTTGAAGGGTTGAATGCTTACTTAACCCCATAACAGTATATATCATCTGTAATAATCACACAACAATCATAGTGTTGTATTAACCCTCCTGTTGTCCTCAAGTCAAGGAAGGAAGGGAGGAGGAAAGAAGGAAACGAGGAAGAAGGAAGGAAAGAAAGAGAGGAGGAGGTAGGAAGGAAGGAAGGAAGGAAGGAAGGAAGGAAAGAAGGAGGGAAGGAGAGAGGAAGGGAAGGAAGGAATCATGGAGGAAATAAGGAAGGAAGGATGGAGGAAAAAGGAAAGGAGGGAGGAAGGAAGGAAAGAAGGAGGCGGGGAGGAATGAAGGACAGAAGGAAGGAAGAAAGGGGGATGGAGGAAGGAAGGAAAGAAGGAACAGCATGCTCTGTAACAGAAGGGCAGGGGCCACTTTTCAAACAGGAAGTGGCTGCCCGAGGACGTTGTAACTATGGACACTTCTCCAGAGACATTATAATAAGAGGAGACATATCACTGAAAAAATCGCCCATTGAAATGCATGCTGGGAAACTTCGTAACGCCAAGATGGCCGCTGTTTGCACATGTCCCGCCTCTTCTGGTGCCGTTGCTCCAATCATCTTGCTGGTCCTACGCGGTCACGTTTTTTGCAACACTTGGAAGTCTTGGATGTGTTAAAACACATGATCAGCAGTTTATACTACTTTGTGTACATATATTTTGTAATGCTTTATCCAAAATTGTGGCATGATCTGGGAAAGTTGACTGTGAGCAAACTCCTGCCTCTGCTGTGAGCGTAAGATGACGTCTTGCTTTTTTACCTGTAAGGAAAAAGGCTTTTAAAACGTTAATTTGATACCAACCATCAAACCTTTTCAGCGATTATAGTTTGATTTTCATCGTGTTTTTTATGTCCCTTAGACCTCGGGACATGGAGATACAGCTCTCTCTCTATTCATTTAGATAGCCGGTTGGTCTTCCTATGGCCAAATAGCTGCCCGGAGGCGTGGCCAATTTTGCCGCCGAGTGAGACGACTTGCCTTAGAAGGACTTTGACTTCTCACCCTCAACGGTCGCCATTTTGGCTCTGTAGCAGAAGGGGAGGGGCCACTTTTCAAACAGGAAGTGGTAGCCGAGGACGTTGTTACTATGGTGAACATCGCTGCATTATGCATATTTAAATGATACATGTGTTTTTAGCACGAAGCATCACTGTACTGTAGCAGATATAAACCATCAGCAGGTTTATTGTATTAATTTAGTTTTAAACAGTTGTAGCTACACAGAAGATTGTGATCTGAGACTCTTTAGAGGAACAGTTTGTCCTCCAGTGAAGCAGACTCACAGGTGCTACATCACTAAAGTGAAACGTGTCTGATCTCAGCATCTTCATGTCCTCAGATGTGAAGACTGTGAAACACGGTTTTCACTCTTTCTGTGGTGCAAATTCAGAATTTATCAAAAGTGAACATTGATTCAAAAGCTTGAGAACAGATTAACTCACCATGCTGTTCATAGTCTGACTCATTATTCTCTACACTAATTCCCAATCAGTCCTTAACATATGTTTGATTAATCTTATGGAACAGACTTTCACAATCACTATTTTATGTTTCAGGAGAATAACAACATGTTTTTTAAATAAACACAGGTTATATTTTTTCATTTGCATGTATAAAAATGTGTATCAGCTGCATTTTATTTCCATTTTTCCTCCCTACCTCCTTTCCTTCCTTTCTTTGTCCTCCTTCCCTTCCTTCTTCCTTACTTCCATCCTTCCTTCTTCCTCCCTCCCTTCCTTCCTTGACTCAAGGACAACAGGAGGGTTAAGTTGCAAAATTGGAAGTGATAAGAAAGCGCTGTCCTTCCTTCCTTCTTCCCTCTGTCCTTCCTTCCTTCCTTCCTCCTTTCCTTCCTTTCTTCCTTCCTTCCTTCCTTCCTTCCTTCCTCCCTCCTTCCCTTCCTTCTTCTTTCCTTCGCTTCTGAGGTCTGGGATGCATATTTGACATGATATATTTGAGATGAAGACATTAAAATGACAGGAGAACAAGTAAATATCAGCTGTAATTATAAAACCAGCAATCAGATGGACGTTTAGATGGAGGGAAAAAAATGTTGGAATTGCCCTTTTCTCAGTTTACAGGTCAGATATCAGCTGGAGGAGAAAGAGAACCTCCTCCTTTCCTTCTTACCTCCTTTCCTTCTCCCTTCTGTCCTTCCTTCCTTCTTACCTCTTTTCCTTCCTTCTTCCTCCCTTCCTTCTTTCCTCCTTTCCTTTCTTCCTTCTTCCTCCTTTCTTCCTTCCTTCCTTCCTTCCTCCCTCCTGTCCTTCCTTCCTTCTTCCTCTTTTCCTTCCTTCTTCCTCCCTACCTTCCTTCCTCCCTCCTTCTCTCTTCCTCCCTCCTGTCCTTCCTTCCTCCCTCTTCCCCCGTCTTCCTTTCCTTCCTTCCTCCCTCCTGTCCTTCCTTCCTCCCTCTTCCCTCTGTCCTCCTTTCCTTCCTTCCTCCCTCCTGTCCTTCCTTCCTCCCTCTTCCCTCTGTCCTCCTTTCCTTCCTTCCTCCCTCCTGTCCTTCCTTCCTCCCTCTTTTCCTTCCTTCCTTCTTCCTCTTTTCCTTCCTTCTTCCTCCCTACCTTCCTTCCTCCCTCCTTTTCTCTTCCTCCCTCCTTCTCTCCTTCCTCCCTCCGGTCCTTCCTTCCTTCCTCTTGTCCTTCCTTCCTTCCTTCCTTCCATTACATTAACAATAAAAAAGAAAAACCCCTAAACCAATGAATGTGACAGACTGTGAGCTCGTCTCTTTGTTTGCTTTGCTGACGGCCGTGAGAAACAGGATGTTGAATCAGGCCTCATGTCTGTTACCCTCTCCTCCTCCTCTCCTCCTCTCCTCCTCCTCCTCCTCTTCCACTCTGCCACTGTCTCCGCTCAGTCCTGTGTACACAAATCTGCCGGGGAAGAAGACGTTTTGAATTGCAAATGACACCGAGGGAGCGATTGGGGGAAAGGAGGAGGGAGGGAGGAGGGAGGAAGGGAGGGATGGAGGAGGAGGAGAGAGGGGTTTGATGACAAAACTCTCCTTCTGCCAGATGAGTGTAACACAGCGAGAAGAAAGTGTGTTTACAAATGATACGATCTGTAAATGGAGCGGCGGCGAGGCGGCGGTGGCGGGGTGGCGGCGGGGGGGAGGCGGCGGAGGCTCTAAAGGACGAGATGGAGTCCAGGAAGAAGTGTCGGCTCTAATGGAAGACGATGAATAAAATTATAACATCCATCCTCTTGCATTGGTTTTCTTATTTTATCTCTTCTTCTTCTTCTACTCCTTCCATCCACTGTGATTTGACCCTGCCGCCGCCCCCCCCCCTCCCTCGTGCCCCCCCTTCTTCTTCTTCTTCTTCTTCCTTTTTTATTTTTTTCTCTCCTCTCCCTTTTCTCCTTTTGCTCTTGTCTAAAATTGAGAACAGAACAGCTGGTAATTGAAGATCATTGTCTCTCCTTTAAGGCCCTCAGGATTTGCAATGCCTTTTTGCTTCCCCTCCCTCCCTCCCCCCTCCTTCCTTTCTCCTTTTCTCCTCCTCTTTTCTTCTTCTCCTCACTTTTTCCCTCATAAACTCTACAAACCCCCCCCCACCCCCAACCCCAACCCTTTTCTTTTTCTTTTTTTTGTTGAAATTGGATTTTCATTTGAGATGGAACCAGCAGCACCCGTTGTGTTTATGCCGCCTTCCTCCCCATCAATTTTCCTTTCTCTCTCTCTCTCTTTTTTTTCTCTCTTCAGTTCATTTCAGCCCGTTCTCTCCTCTATCTCCTCCTGTGAATTATCTCCTCTCAGTCCGGCTCGGACAGGAGCTCCATTTTCCTCCCAGTGGATCTTAGAAATAAATATATAAATAAATAGCAGTGCAGTTTGGCGTCTGGACGTTTTGAGAAAGAGAAGAAGAAGAAGAAGCTGAGGAGATGGAGATCAGGCAGACAGTGTTCCTGATTCTCTGTCTGCTGGTCTGAAGGTACAGAACGTCCTGACTTCCTTTAGACGACAGGAAACTAGTTATCTTGGATTAAATATCAAAATATCAAACATTTAATTATATCACTCACACATGATATTAAAAGAGCACTCCAACACAAAGTAACCTGCACATGCATATCCTAATATTCGACTAACCCTAACCTTGTCATTATAGTTCACCATGGCTAAGACCTTCGATGACATCATCCAGATCAGAGGACCACCTACAGATCCCAGATGGAGGAAAAGAGGAAGGAAGGAAGGAAGGAAGGAAGGAAGGAAAGGAGGAAGGGAAGAAAGGAATGGGGAGGGAGGGATGGAGGAAAAGAGGAAGGAGGGAGGGATGGAGGAAAAGAGGAAGGTAGGAAGGAATGAGGAAGAAAAGAAGGGAGGAAAGAAGGAAAAATTAAAGAAAGAGGGAGGAAGGAAGGAACAGTCAAAAAAGATGGGGTCAATTTGACCTTTGACCCGGGAGGACGACAGGAGGGTTAAATGCAAAAAAAATAGCATTAAATGTGTGTCTTCTACACTAGTATTTACGGTAACTGCATATATCTCACATAAAGATGCATTTATATCCTGTTTTTGAGCCTCACACGTGTCTGAATATCACATATCTCTTACTGACAGTCAGACAGCAGACAGCAGACTCTCCACTTCCTGAATCTTTTATGTGTTTCGTCTCCTCGGATATAAAACCTGTGTTGATGTTCTGATCGGAGCTGCAGCCGTCTAATCACTAATAGATTTCCAATAAATGGGTGTGTGTGTGTGTGTGTGTGTGTGTGTGTGTGTCGGCCGGTAAAACACTTCCATCATATAGGCTTTGCTCTTTCTTTCACTCCTCCAAAACAGAATAAGTGCTTTTAAATTAGACATCAGGTCACGTGACTCATCAGGTCACATGACTCACTGGTCCCAGGAGTGTTGGTATATAACGGGCTTTAATAGGAGCCTCATTCAGGTTGCTTCTGTTTTAATGTGCTGGGAACACCAGAGGGGCGGAGCCTCTTTTAATGCATCCATCAATCATCTTTAGATATACTCCTGGATGGCAAACATGCGGTCCGTGGGCCAGAAGCGGACCGCCGAGAGGTCCAATCCGTCCCAGTTTCCTTCTTCCTCTTTTTCTTCCTTCATCTTTCCTTCCTTCTTTTCCTTCCTTTCATGTGTCCTTCCTACTTTTCTTCCTCCCTGTCTTCTTTTCCTTCCAGCTTCCCTTCCTTCCTTCCTTCCTGTCTTCTCTTCCTTCGATCTGTCCTTGCTCCCTTCCTTCCTTCCTTCCTTCCTTCTTGTCGTCTCTTCCTTCTATCTGTGCTTGCTCCCTCCCTTCCTTCCTTCCTTCCTTCCTTCCTTCCTTCCTTCCTTCCTTTTTGTCGTCTCTCCTTTCCATCTATCCTTGCTCCCTTTCTTCCTTCCTTACTTCCTTCCTTCCTTCCTTTTTGTCGTCTCTTCCTTCCATCTATCCTTGCTCTCTTTCTTCCCTCCTTCCAGCTTTCCTTCCTTCCTTCCTTCCTGTATTCTCTTCCTTCTCCTCCTTCTTTTCCTTCCTTCCTTCTTGTCGTCTCTTCCTTCCATTTATCCTTGCCCTCCTTCTTCCTTCCAGCTTTCCTTCCTTCCTTCCTTCCTTCCTTCCTTCCTTCCTTCATTCCTTCCTTCCAGCTTTCCTTCTCCTTTTCCTTCCGTCCTTCCTTCGAGCTTTCCTTCCTGTTTTCTCTTCCTTCTCCTCCTTCTTTTCCTTCCTTCCTTCCTTCCTTCCTTTTTGTCATCTCTTCCCTCCATCTATCCTTGCTCTCTATCTTCCTTCCAGCTTTCCTTGCTTCCTTCCTTCCTTCCTTCCTTCCTTCTTGTCGTCTCTTCCTTCCATCTATCCTTCCTTCCTTCCTTCCTTCCTTCCTTCCTTCCTTCCTTCGATGGCTTTGACACCTCTGATCTAACCCATCCATTGTTCCACTCTAACCTCGCCGCCTTCATCAGCCATGAAACCATGAAATACTGTATATTACCCAACGCTGTGTATTGAGCTAACCTCGGCTCCTATCATCAACATGACTGGCAGCTTTCATTCCTTCCTTCCTTCCTTCCTTCTTGTCGTCTCTTCCTCCCATCTATCCTTGCTCTCTTTCTTCCTTCCTTCCAGCTTTCCTTCCTTCCTTCCTTCCTTCGTTCTTTCCTTCTTGTCGTCTCTTCCTTCCATCTATCCTTGCTCTTCTTCTTCCTTCCTTCCAGCCTTCCTTCCTTCCTTTCTTCCAGCTTTCCTTCCTTCCTTCCTTCCAGCTTTCTTTCCTTCCTTCCTTCGTTCTTTCCTTCTTGTCGCCTCTTCCTTCCATCTATCCTTGCTCTTTCTTCCCTCCTTCCAGCTTTCCTTCCTTCCTTCCTTCCTTCCTTCCTGTATTCTCTTCCTTCCATCTATCCTTGCTCTCTTTCTTCCTTCCTTCCTTCCTCCAGCTTTCCTTCCTTCCTTCTTGTCGTCTCTTCCTTCCATCTATCCTTGCTCTTCTTCTTCCTTCCTTCCAGCCTTCCTTCCTTCCTTTCTTCCAGCTTTCCTTCCTTCCTTCCTTCCAGCTTTCTTTCCTTCCTTCCTTCGTTCTTTCCTTCTTGTCGTCTCTTACTTCCATCTATCCTTGCTCTCTTTCTTCCTTACTTCCAGCTTTCCTTCCATCCTTCCTTCCTTCCAGCTTTCCTTCTCCTCCTTCTTTTCCTTCCTTCCTTCCTTCATTTCTTCCTTCCTTCCTTTTTATCATCTCTTCCTTCCATCTATCCTTGCTCCCTTCCTTCCTTCGATGACTTTGACACCTCTGATCTAACCCATCCATTGTTCCTCTCTAACCTCGCCGCCTTCATCAGCCATGAAACCATGAAATACTGTATATTACCCAACGCTGTGTATTGAGCTAACCTCGGCTCCTATCATCAACATGACTGGCAGCTTTCATTCCTTCATTCCTTCCTTCCTTTTTGTCATCTCTTCCTTCCAGCTATCCTTCCTTCCTTCCTTCCTTCCTTCCTTCCTTCCAGCTTTCCTTCCTTCCTTCCTTCCAGCTTTCCTTCCTTCCTTCCTTCCTTCCATCTATCCTTGCTCTCTTTCTTCCTTCCAGCTTTCCTTCCTTCCTTCCTTCCTTCTTGTCATCTCTTCCTTCCGTCTATCCTTGCTCTTTCTTCCTTCCTTCCAGCTTTCCTTCCTTCCTTCCTTCCTTCCTTCCTTTGTTCTTTCCTTCTTGTCGTCTCTTCCTTCCATCTATCCTTGCTCTTCTTCTTCCTTCCTTCCAGCCTTCCTTCCTTCCTTTCTTCCAGCTTTCCTTCCTTCCTTCCTTCCAGCTTTCTTTCCTTCCTTCCTTCCTTCGTTCTTTCCTTCTTGTCGTCTCTTCCTTCCATCTATCCTTGCTCTTCTTCTTCCTTCCTTCCAGCCTTCCTTCCTTCCTTTCTTCCAGCTTTCCTTCCTTCCTTCCTTCCAGCTTTCTTTCCTTCCTTCCTTCGTTCTTTCCTTCTTGTCGTCTCTTACTTCCATCTATCCTTGCTCTCTTTCTTCCTTCCTTCGAGCTTTCCTTCCTGCCTTCCTTCCTTCCTGTATTCTCTTCCTTCTCCCCCTTCTTTTCCTTCCTTCCTTCCTTCCAGCTTTCCTTCCTTCCTTTTTATCATCTCTTCCTTCCATCTATCCTTGCTCCCTTCCTTCCTTCGATGACTTTGACACCTCTGATCTAACCCATCCATTGTTCCACTCTAACCTCGCCGCCTTCATCAGCCATGAAACCATGAAATACTGTATATTACCCAACGCTGTGTATTGAGCTAACCTCGCCTCCTATCATCAACATGACTGGCAGCTTTCCTCCCTTCCTTCCTTCCTTCCTTCCTTCCTTCTTGTTGTCTCTTCCTTCCATCCTTGCTCTCTTTCTTCCTTCCTTCCTTCCGGCTTTCGTTCCTTTGTTCCTTCCTTCCTTCTTGTCATCTCTTCCTTCCATCTATCCTTGCTCTCTCTCTTCCTTCCTTCAGATTTCCTTCCTTCCTTCCAGCTTTTCTTCCTCCCTGTCTTCTTTTCCTTCCTTCCTTCCTTCCTTCCTTCCTTCCTGTCGTCTCTTCCTTCCATCTATCCTTGCTCCCTTCCTTCCTTCTTTCTTGTAGTCTCTTTCTTCCATCTATCCTTGCTCTCTTTCTTCCTTCCTTCCAGCTTTCCTTCCATCCTTCCTTCCTTCCAGCTTTCCAGCTTTCCTTCCTTCCAGCTTTCCTTCCTTCCTTCCTTCCTTCCTTCCTTCCTTCCTTCCTTCTTGTCGTCTCTTCCTTCGATCCATCTTTTCTTCCTTTGAGCTTTCCTTCCTGTATTCTTTTCCTTCCTCCCTTCCTTCCTTCCTTCCTTACCCCTTGAATGAAAATGACTTTGACACCTCTGATCTAACCCATCCATTGTTCCACTCTAACCTCGCCGCCTTCATCAGCCATGAAACCATGAAATACTGTATATTACCCAACGCTGTGTATTGAGCTAACCTCGCCTCCTATCATCAACATGACTGGCAGCTTTCATTCCTTCCTTCCTTCCTTCCTTCTTGTCGTCTCTTCCTCCCATCTATGCTTGCTCTCTTTCTTCCTTCCTTCGAGCTTTCCTTCCTTCCTTCCTGTGTCTCTTCCTTCCATCTATCCTTGCTCTCTTTCTTCCTTCCTTCCAGCTTTCCTTCCTTCCTTCCAGCTTTTCTTCCTCCCTGTCTTCTTTTCCTTCCTTTCTTCCTTCCTGTCGTCTCTTCCTCTTATCTGTCCTTGCTCCATTCCTTCCATCTTGTAGTCTCTTCCTTCAATTTATCCTTGCCCTCCTTCTTCCTTCCAGCTTTCCTTCCTTCCTTCCTTCCAGCTTTCCTTCCTTCCTTCTTGTCATCTCTTCCTTCCATCTATCCTTGCTCCCTTTCTTCCTTCCTTCCAGCTTTCCTTGCTTCCTTCTTGTCGTCTCTCCCTTCCATCTATCCTTGCTCCCTTCCTTCCTTCCAGCTTTCTTTCCTTCCTTCTTGTCGTCTCTTCTTTCCATCTATCCTTGCTCTCTTTCTTCCTTCCAGCTTTCCTTCCTTCCTTCCTTCCTTCCTTCCAGCTTTCCTTCCTGTATTCTCTTCCTTCTCCTCCTTCTTTTCCTTCCTTCATTCCTTCCTTCCTTTTTGTCGTCTCTCCCTTCCATCTATCCTTGCTCTCCAATCCGTCCCAGTTTCCTTCTTCCTCTTTTTCTTCCTTCCATCTGTCGTTCCAGCTTTCCTTCCTTCCTTCTTGTCGTCACTTCCTTCTCCTCCTTCCTTCCTTCCTTCCTTTCTTCCTTCCTTCCTTTTTGTCGTCTCTTCCTTCCTTCCAGCTTTCTTTCCTTCCTTCTTGTCGTCTCTTCCTACCATCTATCCTTGCTCTCTTTCTTCCTTCCTTCCAGCTTTCCAGCTTTCCTTCCTTCCAGCTTTCCTTCCTTCCTTCCTTACTTCTTGTAGTCTCTTCCTTCGATCCATCTTTTCTTCCTTTCTTCCTTCCTTTCTTCCTTCCTTCCTCCTTGTCGCCTCTTCCTTCCTTCCTTCCTTCCTTCCTTCGATGACTTTGACACCTCTGATCTAACCCATCCATTGTTCCACTCTAACCTCGCCGCCTTCATCAGCCATGAAACCATGAAATACTGTATATTACCCAACGCTGTGTATTGAGCTAACCTCGCCTCCTATCATCAACATGACTGGCAGCTTTCATTCCTTCATTCCTTCCTTCCTTCCTTCCTTCTTGTCGTCTCTTCCATCTATCCTTGCTCTCCTTCTTCCTTCCTTCCAGCTTTCCTTCCTTCCTTCCTATCTTCTTTTCCTTCTCCCCCTTCTTTTCCTTCCTTCCTTCCTTCCTTCCTTCAAGCTGTCCTTCCTGTATTCTCTTCCTTCTGCTCCTTCTTTTCCTTCCTTCCTTCCAGCTTTCCTTCCTTCTTGTCGTCTCTTCCTTCCATCTATCCTTGCTCTCTTTCTTCCTTCCTTCCAGCTTTCCTTCCTTCCTTCCAGCTTTCCTTCCTTCTTGTCGTCTCTTCCTTCCATCTATCCTTGCTCTCTTTCTTCCTTCCTTCCTTCATTCCTTCCAGCTTTCCTTCCGGCTTTCGTTCCTTTGTTCCGTCCTTCTTTCTTGTAGTCTCTTCCTTCCATCTATCCTTGCTCTCTTTCTTCCTTCCTTCCAGCTTTCCTTCCATCCTTCCTTCCAGCTTTCCCTCCTGTATTCTTTTCCTTCTCCTCCTTCCTTCCTTCTTGTAGTCTCTTCCTTCCATCTATCCTTGCTCTCTTTCTTCCTTCCTTCCTTCCAGCTTTCCTTCTCCCCCTTCTTTTCCTTCCTTCTTTCCTTCCTTCCTTCCTTCTTGTCCTTTCTTCCTTCCATCTATCCTTCCTTCGATGACTTTGACACCTCTGATCTAACCCATCCATTGTTCCACTCTAACCTCGCCGCCTTCATCAGCCATGAAACCATGAAATACTGTATATTACCCAACGCTGTGTATTGAGCTAACCTCACCTCCTATCATCAACATGACTGGCAGCTTTTCTTCCTTCCTTCCTTCCTTCCAGCTTTCCTTCTCCTCCTTCATTTCCTTCCTATCTTCCTTTTTGTCGTCTCTTCCTTCCATCTATCCTTGCTCTCTTTCTTCCTTCCAGCTTTCCTTCCTTCCTTCCTTCCTTCTTGTCATCTCTTCCTTCCATCTGTCCTTGCTCTCTTTCTTCCTTCCTTCCAGATTTCCTTCCTTCCTTCCAGCTTTTCTTCCTCCCTGTCTTCTCTTCCTTCCTTCCTGTCGTCTCTTCTTTCTATCTGTCCTTGCTCCCTTCCTTCCTTCTTGTAGTCTCTTCCTTCCATCTATCCTTGCTCTCTTTCTTCCTTCCTTCCAGCTTTCCTTCCAGCTTTCCTTCTCCTCCTTCCTTCCTTCCTTCCTTCCAGCTTTCCTTCCTTCCTTTTTATCATCTCTTCCTTCCATCTATCCTTGCTCCCTTCCTTCTTTCAATGACTTTGACACCTCTGATCTAACCCATCCATTGTTCCACTCTAACCTCGCCGCCTTCATCAGCCATGAAACCATGAAATACTGTATATTACCCAACGCTGTGTATTGAGCTAACCTCGCCTCCTATCATCAACATGACTGGCAGTTTTCATTCCTTCCTTCCTTCCTTCCTTCTTGTCGTCTCTTCCTCCCATCTATCCTTGCTCTCTTTCTTCCTTCCTTCGAGCTTTCCTTCCTTCCTTCCTGTCTTCTCTTCCTTCCATCTATCCTTGCTCTCTTTCTTCCTTCCTTCCAGCCTTCCTTCCTTCCTTCCTTTCTTCCTTCCTTCTTGTTGTCTCTTCCTTCCATCTATCCTTGCTCTCCTTCTTCCTTCCTTCCAGCCTTCCTTCCTTCCTTCCTTCCTTCCTTCCTTCCTTCCGGCTTTCGTTCCTTTGTTCCTTCCTTCCTTCTTGTCATCTCTTCCTTCCATCTATGCTTGCTCTCTTTCTTCCTTCCAGCTTTCCTTCCTTCCTTCCTTCCTTCCTTCCTTCCTTCTTGTCGTCTCTTCCTTCCATCTATCCTTGCTCTTTCTTCCTTCCTTCCAGATTTCCTTCCTTCCTTCCTTCCAGCTTTTCTTCCTCCCTGTCTTCTTTTCCTTCCTTTCTTCCTTCCTGTCGTCTCTTCCTCTTATCTGTCCTTGCTCCATTCCTTCCATCTTGTAGTCTCTTCCTTCCATCTATCCTTGCTCTCTTTCTTCCTTCCTTCCAGCTTTCCTTCCTTCCTTCCTTCCTTCCAGCTTTCCAACTTTCCTTCCTTCCAGCTTTCCTTCCTTCCTTCCTCCCTTCCTTCCTTCCTTCCTTCTTGTCGTCTCTTCCTTCGATCCATCTTTTCTTCCTTTCTTCCTTCCTTTGAGCTTTCCTTCCTGTATTCTTTTCCTTCCTTCCTTACCCCTTGAATGAAAATGACTTTGACACCTCTGATCTAACCCATCCATTGTTCCACTCTAACCTCGCCGCCTTCATCAGCCATGAAACCATGAAATACTGTATATTACCCAACGCTGTGTATTGAGCTAACCTCGCCTCCTATCATCAACATGACTGGCAGCTTTCCTTCCTTCCTTTCTTCCTTCCTTCTTGTCGTCTCTTCCTTCCATCTATCCTTGCTCTCTTTCTTCCTTCCTTCCAGCTTTCCTTCCTTCCTTCCTTCCTTCCTTCGTTCTTTCCTTCTTGTCGTCTCTTCCTTCCATCTAACCTTGCTCTTCTTCTTCCTTCCTTCCAGCCTTCCTTCCTTCCTTTCTTCCAGCTTTCCTTCCTTCCTTCCTTCCAGCTTTCTTTCCTTCATTCCTTACTTCATTCATTCTTGTCGTCTCCTCCTTCAATCTATCCTTGCTCCCTTCCTTCCTTCTTGTAGTCTCTTCCTTCCATCTATCCTTGCTCTCTTTCTTCCTTCCTGCCTTCCTTCCTATCTTCTCTTCCTTCTCCCCCTTCTTTTCCTTCCTTCCTTCCTTCCTTCCTTCTTGTCGTCTCTTCCTTCCATCTATCCTTGCTCCCTTTCTTCCTTCCTTCCAGCTTTCCTTCCTTCCTTCCTTGTCGTCTCTTCCTTCCATCTATCCTTGTTCTCGCTCTTCCTTCCAGCTTTACCTTCCTTCCTTCCTTCCTTCCTTACCCCTTGAATATAAATGACTTTGACACCTCTGATCTAACCCATCCATTGTTCCACTCTAACCTCGCCGCCTTCATCAGCCATGAAACCATGAAATACTGTATATTACCCAACGCTGTGTGTTGAGCTAACCTCGGCTCCTATCATCAACATGACTGGCAGTTTATGGCAGCATGAAATTAAAAAGGATCTTGGTTTATTACAAGTTGGAACATCACTCTCTTTGCCCTCCCCCACCCCCTCCACCCCCTTCCTTGTTGTCGCCTCCGAGCCGTGTGGCGTGGAGCGGCGCGTTGATGATGTCAGCGCGGGCCGAGCTAAAGCAGCCGCCTCGACTCGCCATGATAATAATAATACTAATACTAATACTAATAATAAACATGCTGGTCTGGTCGGGATATTGCAGGAATCAGCGATCCGAGAGCTGAAAAATTAGCTTGTCTCTCTCCTTCACTGTTATTGATCACCCGACTTCCTTATACATTTCCACACAATAGGCAGCGCTGACTTAATTAGTCAAAAGAGAAGCTGGGTAATTACATGTCACTTTAACAATGTGTTTTATTGCCTACAAGCTCCGGTGGTACCAACTGAATCTAATGGTGGAATTAATGCATTAAAGTGGGAATAGAGAGGGGAAAGGATAGAGAGAGAGAGAGTAGATAAAGAAAATAAAAAGACAATAAATGATTTAATTCAACGTGGTTTTATTTACTGGACCTTAGTGCAAGGTTGGCACGACAGGAAACTACTTACTTGCTGCCAGAGAGACTTTAAGACTAAGTCCTGAATCAGCTCACAAGTCATCTTAACGTTAACTAATTTAAGGAAAAGAGGAAGGAAGGAAGGAAAAGAGGAAGGAAGAAGAGAAGGAAGTGTGGAAGGAAAGGAGGAAGGAGGGAGGGAGAAAAAGAGGAAGGAAGGAGAGAAGGAAAGGAGGAAGGAAGGATGGAAGGGATGGAATGGGGAAGGAGGGATGGAGGAAAACAGGAAGTAAGGAAGAAAATAAGAAAGGAAGGAAAGAAAGGAGGAAGGAAGGAGGGAGGAAAAGAGGAAGGAAGGAGATAAGGAAAGGAGGAAGGAAGGGAAGGAAGGAAAGAGGGAGGTATGGAGGAAAAGAGGAAGGATGAAGGAAGGAAGTAAGGAGGGGGGGAAGAAAAGAGGAAGGAAGGAGAGAAGGAAGAGTGGAAAGAAGGAAGGAAGGAAGGAAGGAAGGGAAGAAAGAAGGAAGGAAGGAATGGGGAAGGAAGGAGCGGTGGATGGAGGAAAGGAGGAAGGAAGGAAGGAAGGAACAGTCAAAAAAGATCAGGTCAATTTGACCCAGGAGGACGACAGGAGGGTTAAATGAAAAGAAATAGCATTAAATGCTTAGAGAGTAGATAAAGAAAAAAAGACAATAAATGATTTAATTCAACGTGGTTTTATTTACTGGACCTTAGTGCAAGGTTGGCAGGACAGGAAACTACTTACTTGCTGCCAGAGAGACTTTAAGACTAAGTCCTGAATCAGCTCACAAGTCATCTTAACGTTAACTAATTTAAGGAAAAGAGGAAGGAAGGAAAGGGAGGAAGGAAAAGAGGAAGGAAGGAGAGAAGGAAGGGTGGAAGGAAAGGAGGGAGGGAGGAAAGGAGGAAGGAAGGATGGAAGGGATGGAATGGGGAAGGAGGGATGGAGGAAAACAGGAAGTAAGGAAGAAAATAAGAAAGGAAGGAAGGAAAGGAGGAAGGATGAAGGAAGGAAGGAGTAAGGAGGGAGGGGAGGAAAAGAGGAAGGAAGGAAGAGTGGAAAGAAGGAAGGAGAGAAGGAAGGAAGGAAGGAAGGGAAGAAAGAAGGAAGGAAGGAATGGGGAAGGAAGGAGCGGGGAATGGAGGAAAGGAGGAAGGAAGGAAGGAAGGAACAGTCAAAAAAGACGGGGTCAATTCGACCCGGGAGGACGACAGATGTGAAATGTAAAATAACAGGATTTTAAACATGCAATTCAAAACAGTGATTAATCGCAATTAACTATGGAAATTATGCGATTAATCTCGATTAAAAAAATTATCGTTTGACAGCCCTAAATCTTATTGAATATACTTTTTATACTATTTTGTACTGTATGTTGTGTTATATGGACCTGTGTCTGCAATAAAGTGTATTATTATTATAGCAGTGCAGAGTATGAAACAGAAAAGTCTTCAGAGTCTTCAGAGTCTTCAGCAGACGTGCAGTTTTCTGAGAGTTGGTTCCAGATATGTGGAGCATAAAAACTGAATATTTAGTTTGTTCCTCTGGGGACAGGAAGCCGGCCCGAGAGGTCTGGATGGTTCATAACGTCGCAGCACATCAGAAATGCATTCTGACCCTCAACCATTCAGTTCTTTATAAAGCCACACAAAGCTTTTTAAAATATATCCTTTGACAGGCAGGAAGTCAGACAGGAAGTCTTTGTAGAGATGTGAGGACTGAGGAGATATGATCAGCTGGTCTCAGTGAGGACTGGAGAGGCAGCGCTCTGATTGATGCTTTATTGATATCTGTAAAGACTTTGTTACAGTAGTCTAATCTACTGAAGATAAACACACGGACACATTTATTAAATCCTACTGACATTTAATCTTTGATATATATTCTTCAGCTGACTTTGTAATTGTCTAAATGTGACTGTTTGGGACTTATTCTGTTCAATTAAAGCGATTCGGCGTAATTTCGACCTTGTGTCATATGCACCATGAGGTCCATCTAATATAAAATTAGCTTTCCTAGGAAAGAGGGAGGGAAGGAAGGAAAGGAGGGAGGAAAGAGGAAGGAAAGGAGAGAGGAAAGAAGAATCTTTCCTCTGTCCTTCTTCCCTTCCTTCCTTCCTTCTACCCCACCCCTTTTCCTTTCTCCCTCCTTTCCTTCCTTCCTTCCTTCCTTCCTTCCTTCCTTCTTGTCATCTCTTCCTTCCATCTATCCTTGCTCTCTCTCTTCCTTCTTTCCTTCCTTCCTGTATTCTCCTCCTTCTCCTCCTTCAAACAGCTTTTTCAATGATTTTACATAAAAATGAGAAGTTTGATATGAGCCTGTATATGTTTCATTAGCAAAGTGTTTAGATTAGAGTTTGATGATGGCAGCTTTTAAAAGGGCCTGTTGTAAAAACACCTGAGCAAGGAAACATCTGAGTCCTTGCAGTTAGAAACCTTTTCTTTAAAACGCTTATTGGCAGAATATCAAGGCAGCGGCAGGAGGAGGAGGAGGAGGAGGGAAGAGGAGCGGGAGGATTTCAGAGCTGCTGTAAAACGTCCTCCAGGTTTTTATAGTTGATCGGATAAACTCGTGTCATTGAGGTTGAATTGATTTGAAGTGGAACAGGGCCAACACCTAACCTTGTTCCTGATGTGGAAGCACTGACTGCCTCAGTCTCTGGTTTTTTGTCAGTAAAGAAGAGGAAAATCCTCTTCTTTTCCTTTTTCGTCCTCCCTTCCTTCCTTTCGTCTGTCCTTCCTTCCTTCTATCCTTCATCCCTTTCTTCCTTCCTCTCTCCCTTTCTTCCATCTCTCTTTCCTGTCTTCTTTTCCTTCCTTCCTTCCTCCCTCTCTCCCTTTCTTCCATCTCTCTTTCCTCTTATTTTCCTTCCTTCCTTCCTTTCTTCCTTCTCTTTTTCCTGTCCTCTTTTCCTTTTTCTGTCCTCCCTTCCTTCCTTTCGTCTGTCCTTCCTTCCTTCCTTCCTTCCTCCCTCCCTCCCTTTCTTCCATCTCTCTTTCCTGTCTTATTTCCCTTCCTTCCTTCCTTCCTTTCGTCTGTCCCTCCTTCCTTCCTTCTATCCTTCCAATCCATTTCTTTGATACAAGTGCCCAACATGTAACCCAGACAGGAAGTGGTTGCTCACAGAACATTCCTTCAAAATAAAAGTTTGGCAGAAAACCAACCATGACCATAAAGTATATATAAGCATACACACACACACACACACACACACACACACACATATATATAAAATAATAAAAAAAAAGGAATCAGATATCAACATATAAATTACACACTGACCTCCTGCGTTGTCATGGCAACCCATAGACCAGTATGATGTCATGATTAAGTTTAGAGTTTGCCCTTTACTTATGTGTGTGGGCTTCATCACATACTGAGTCAGTGTCAGAGTCCTAGTGTGTGTTTCTTCTTCTTCTCTTCCTTCTCGTGGGTGTTTGTCTCTTCCTGTGTTTTTTGTCTGGAGCGAAGCGGAGGTGGAGACTTCCTGCGGTCCTGCGGTATCCACCCCCAAACCTGCTGTTCATCCTCTCATCACCTCCCTGTTATAGCCACGTCCTTCTCAGTTATTGTGACTTTTTACTTTTGGCTTAATATTTAATTTTGGAGTTGCTTGTTGTCTTGTTACTTTCTTATTTCCTGTTTAGATTTCTGGTTCCTGATGTCTCGTTGAATCAAATTTGACTCGTATTAAAAGTAAGTAACCCTAACCCTAACCCTTTTTATATCAGAAATATGTATTAAATTTAATTTAAATGCATCATTCAATACTTATGATGGAGTATTAGGGCCAAAAAAAAGTCTGTGTCGGACTTTTTTTATTTTCTTGTGTCAGATTTTTTTTTTTTTCTCACGTCGGACTTTTTTTTTTTTCTCGTGTCGGACTTTTTTTTTTTTCTCGTGTCAGACTTTTTTTTTTTTTTCTCGTGTCGGACTTTTTTTTTTTCTCGTGTCGGACTTTCTTTTTTTTTCATGGGTCGTTTTTTTTTTTTCTCGTGTCAGACTTTTTTTTTTCCTCGTGTCGGACTTTCTTTTTTTTCATGTGTCGTTTTTTTTTTTTTTCTCTTGTCAAACTTTTTTTTTCTCGTGTCGGACTTTTTTTTTTTCTTGTGTTGAACTTTTTCTTTTTTCTTGTGTTGAACTTTTTTCTTTTTTCTTGTGTTGAACTTTTTCTTTTTTTTTCTCGTGTCGGACTTTTTTTTTTCTTTCTCGTGTCGGACTTTTTTTTCGTGTCGGACTTTTTTTTTTTTTCTTGTCGGACTTTTTTTTCCATGTGTCGGAATTTTTTTTTCCACGTGTCGGAATTTTTTTTTTTTTTCGTGTGTTGAACTTTTTTCATGTCAGACTTTTTTTTTTCGCGTCAGACTTTTTTTTCCCATGTGTCAGAGACTTGGTTTGTTCAGGAGGAAAAACCAAGTCTCTGCAGTTTTTTTTTTTTTCGCCTGCCTTTTTTTTTTTTTTTTGTGCTGAAATTTTTTTTTTTCGCCTGACTTTTTTTTTTGTGCTGATTTTTTTTTTTTTTCGCCTGGCTTTTTTTTTCATGCTGAAAATTTTTTTTTTTCGCCACTTTTTATTTGTGCTGAAAAAATTTTTTTTTTTTCACCTGGCTTTTTTTTTTTTTTTGCCTGCTTTTCCCCCCTTTTTGCCGGATTTTTTTTTTTTTTTTGCTGGCTTTTCTTTTTTTTTTTGGCTGGCCCTAATACTCCTTCGTAACCCTCGCTATAGCTAGCTAGTTTCTTTTTTTTCATGTGTTGGACTTTTTTAGCTACCCTCGCTGTAGCTAGCTTAAAACCACTGAGGTGGTGATCTGTTACGTTTGTATTTTGGGCTTTTTTTCAGTAGTTGTGTTGCATCTTGGGTAATGTGAGTGTGAGTAGTAGCGTTGCATCTTGGGTAATGTGAGTGTGAGTAGTAGCGTTGCATCTTGGGTAATGTGAGTGTGAGTAGTAGCGTTGCATCTTGGGTAATGTGAGTGTGAGTAGTAGCGTTGCATCTTGGGTAATGTGAGTGTGAGTAGTAGCGTTGCATCTTGGGTAATGTGAGTGTGAGTAGTAGCGTTGCATCTTGGGTAATGTGAGTGTGAGTAGTAGTGTTGCATCTTGGGTAATGTGAGTGTGAGTAGTAGCGTTGCATCTTGGGTAATGTGAGTGTGAGTAGTCAGCTCTTGATGCATACTCTGCATTTCTGGAGAATCTAGTAAACCATCCAGGAACTTCTCACATACTCTAAATCACTACGCAGTTAAACACTGAAACACACGTCTGTCCTTCCTTCTGTCCATCCTTCCTTCCTTCCTTCCTTTCTTCCATCTCTCTTTCCTGTCTTCTTTTCCTTTTTCCTTCCTTCCTTCTGTTAGTCTATCCTTCCTTCCTTCCTTACTTTCATCTGTCCTTCCTTCCTTCCGTCATTCCTTCTTTCTTTCTTCCTGAATTATTTTCCTCTCCTCCGTCCTCCCTTCCTTCCTTCCTTTCATCCTTCCTTCCTTCCATCTCTCTTTCTTGTCTTCTTTTCCCTTTTCCGTCCTTCCTTCCTTCCTTTCTTCCATCTCTCTTTCCTGTCTTCTTTTCCTTCCTTCCATCCTCCCTTCCTTCCTTCCTTCCTCCCTCCCTTTCTTCCATCTCTCTTTCCTGTCTTCTTTTCCTTCCTTCCATCCTCCCTTCCTTTCATCTGTCTGTCCTTCCTTCCTCCCTCCCTTCCTTTCATCTGTCTTTCCTTCCTTCCTTCCTTCTGTTCATCTGTCCTTCCTTTCTTCCTTCGGTTCATCTGTCCTTCCTTCCTTCTGTTGGTCTGTCCTTCCTTCCTTCCTTCCTTCTGTTCATCTGTCCTTCCTTCCTTCCTTCCTTCTTTCCTTCTGTTCGTCTGTCCTTCCTTCCTTCCTTCCTTCTTTTCATCTATCCTCCCCTCCTTCCTTCCTTCCTTCCTTCCTTCTGTTCATCTGTCCTTCCTTCCTTCCTTCTTTCCTTCTGTTCGTCTGTCCTTCCTTCCTTCTGTTCATCTGTCCTTCCTTCCTTCCTTCCTTCTTTCCTTCTGTTCGTCTGTCCTTCCTTCCTTCCTTCCTTCCTTCTTTTCGTCTATCCTTCCATCCTTCCTTCCTTCCTTCCTTTCTTCTGTTTTAGGTCAAACACTGAAGCTGAAGCTCATAACGTCGTTCATTACCTCTCGATGTATGAAGATGGCTCGGCTCAGATATAAACTCGGCTCCGCCCCTTTTTCCTCTTTGGCAGTTGATTTGATTGCCCTTGATTTTTTTTTTTTTTTTTTTTTTTTTTCCTTTCCTTTCCCTCCTTACAGGATGTCAGATCTGTATTTCTGGGGGCAAGACCAGGAGGAATTAGGTTTAACAAGGACTCACTCCATATTCAAAAACTCATTTTATTATCAATCCCCTTCACTCTGAGCTCCAGCGCCTGCAGCCAGAAACACATCCAGGGTATTTCAGAGTCGTGGCCGCAGTTTTCTTTTTTTTTCTCTTCTTCTTCTTCTTTTTGACGAGACGCTCCATTTATTCGGAGGATCAGCTGTCAGTCCTGTCAGAGTGGAGGAAGTTTTAAATGAGCTCGTGGACCTGGATGGCGTTGGAGAGACGGATTAGACTCCATATTTTAACTACAGAGACATCAGCGAGTCCTCGTGTCTCAGACGCAGCCGAGAGGAAAAGCCACCAAAAAAATATATATATGTCTTTCCTTTTTTCTTTTTTCTTTTCTTTTTTAAAGCTGATGAAATGAATTGATTCAGTTTACATACATTAACATACATTATTCTGGCCTGAAGTGACAGTGTTGGTGTCATTTACTGTATAAGGAAACAAAAAAATTGAGTTTTTTTTACTGTTAAATGCAATATTACTAAATTTAAACCCTTAAACAGGCCTTACTAGTTATGTCATTTGCACCTAAAGTAAGGAAGGAAGGAAGGAAGGAAAGAAGGAAGGAAGCAAGCAAGAAGGAAGGAAAGGAAGGATGGAGGAAGGAAAGAAGGTAGGAAGGAATGGAGGGAAGAAGGAAGGAAAGGAAGGAGGGAGGAAGAAGGAAGGAAATGAGGGAGGGAGGGAGGGAGGGAGGGAGGGAGGAAGGGAGGAAGGAAGGAGGGAATATTTACCCTAACAGCTGAACTTAGATCTGAGGAAGGAAGGAAGGAAGGACAGATGAAGGAAGGAAGGAAGGACAGATGAAGGAAGGAAGGAAGGAAGAAGGAAGGAAAGGAAGGATAGAAGGTAGGAAGGAATGGAGGGAAGAAGGAAGGAAAGGAGGGAGGAAGGGAAGGAAGGGAGGAAGAAGGAAGGAAAGGAAGGAGGGAGGAAGAAGGAAGGAAAGGAGGGAGGAAGGGAAGGAAGGGAGGGAGAAGGAAGGAAAGGAAGGAGGGAGGAAGAAGGAAGGAAGAAAGGACAGAAGGAGGGAACAGTTACCCTAACAGCTGAACTTAGATCTGAGGAAGGAAGGAAGGAAGGAAGGAAGGAAGGACAGAGGAAGGAAGGAAGGAAGGAAGGAAAGGAAGGATGGAGGAAGGAAAGAAGGTAGGAAGGAATGGAGGGAAGAAGGAAGGAAGGGAGGAAGAAGGAAGGAAAGTAAGGAGGGAGGAAGAAGGAAGGAAATGAGGGAGGAAGGAAGGGAGGGAGGGAGGAAGGGAGGGAGGGAGGAAGGAAGGAAGAAAGAAAGGAAGGACAGATGAAGGAAGGAAGAAAGGACAGAAGGAGGGGAACATTTACCCTAACAGCTGAACTTAGATCTGAGGAAGGAAGGAAGGAAGGAAGGAAGGACAGATGAAGGAAGGAAGGAAGGACAGAGGAAGGAAGGAAGGAAGGACAGAGGAAGGAAGGAAGAAAGGACAGAAGGAGGGGAACATTTACCCTAACAGCTGAACTTAGATCTGAGGAAGGAAGGAAGGAAGGAAGGACAGAGGAAGGAAGGAAGGAAGGACAGAGGAAGGACCCGGGAGGACAACAGGAAGGTTAAAGAGTGTGTATCTCCTGGTGCACGTTGTCTGTTTAAGGGTTAAGAGTTAATAAATTCATTAAATTAAGTGTACAGTAGGAGAAAGGGGTAGCCAAAATGTATTTATAGCAGTTTCTTATACAGGTTAATGTGTTTCAAAGTGATTTACAGCTGATTGACAAGCTGATAATAAGACAGAACAAAGTGTAGATTGAGGATAAGATGAAGAAAAGGAAGAAAAATAATGAAGAAATTACAAAGAAAAACTAAAAAAACTGAGACTGATGCATGCATGAGAGAATAAGAATGATAAAAAATGTAAAATAAATCAATAAAATAATGTAAAATAAATAAGAAAGATAAAAAAATAAGAGAGAATAAGAGAAAAAATAGGGTAAAAAAAAGGTTTAAAATAGATTGAAAAGACAAAAAAGAAGTAAAAAATGAAATAAAAGAGATAAAATAAAGGAAATAAACAAATAAGGAGATAAAACATAGAATGATGATGGGTAATATAAATAATAAGAAGAATAAAGAAGAGAATAAAGGCTTGTTAAATTCTCCTATACTCAAATTTTTAGGTGTTTTGCATTGTTACTTGATATGTTGCTTGATTTTTGAAGACTTAAAGGTTTTAGTTAATTGTATTTAATTATAAAACTTTCCTTTTTATAAGCTTTTAAATCACATTTGTAAAGCAAAAACAATCCAATCGGACTTCATGGAATCTAATTTAAAGTGTCCACGTCTCTGCAATGAAGCTGCTGAAGGAAACAAAGTGCAGTAAATAAAAATGATTAAATTAATTAATTAATTCCTTTTATTTTCATTGCATGTTCACCTATAATGAAATTTGCTCTCTCTCATAAAATAAAAATTCACTCTGCTCAGACAATCACACGCATAGATAGAATAACTGTTAACCCTCCTGTTGTCCTCGAGTCAAAGAAGGAAGGGAGGGAAGGAGGAAGGAAGGAAGGATGGAAGGAAAGGAAAGGGAAAGGAGGAGGGGAGGAAGGAAAGCAAGCAGGAAAGGAAAAAAGGAAGGAGGGAGGATGGAAGGATGGAAGGGAGGAAGAAGGAAGGGAGAAAAGGAGGGAGGAGGGGGAGGGAGGGAAGGAAGAAAGGAAAGGGGGGGGGAAGGAAGGAAGGGAGGAAAGGAAAAAAGGAAGGTAGAAAGGGAAATAGGAAGGAAGGAAGGACAGAGGAAAGAAGGAAGGGAGGAAGGTAGGGGGAGGAAAGAAAGAGAGAAGGAGGGAGAAAGGAGGAAAGGAAGGAAGGAAGGAAGGAGGGAAGGAAATAAGGAACAGTCAAAACAGACAGGGTCAATGTGACAATGTGCATTTGTCACATTTAAAGCTATTTTATTTAATTTCCTTATACGTGATGTTTAGTTTCTAATAATAAATTCAGGAGCTCTTCATTAAGTCATAATGAAAGTTTTTATAAAAGGTTAATACATGGTTCTGCTTTACACTGTAATAATAATAATAAGACACAGTTATGAACTTTAAATACTCATGAGAGGTTTATTCTCACCTTTCTAATTCAATCTGTACTTTATAAATATTTACTCAGTCATTCATTAACAGTTTAAATAATGAAGCCTGAAGGTGTTAATAATAGATTGTGATCCAGATCATCTCTAATCTAACAATACAAGTTATCAAACAGATACACTGGTTGTTAAACACTTTTAAATAAACATAATGCTTTACAGATCTGTTATAATCCTTTATTACTGACATTGTCCCTTTAGTTTTACCCTTTTATACTGTTCAGGGTTTAATTTGACCCATTTTTATAGAATAAAACTTGCTTTTGTGCAGCTGAGATACATTCTTTGACTCATTTATTTAAAATAAAATACTATTTATTCACATTTAAGATCATTCACTGGGCTGAACTGGTGCTGGTTCGGAGCCAGAGCCTGACTAAGCACCAGTTCTTTGCTTTTCCACCGCCAAAGCTCCAGCCCCGAGCCTCAGAACGGAGGCCAGAGCAAGCACCAACTCTTTGCTGGTCTAAAGCAAGAACCGATTACGTCAGCGGGCTGGGGGCGGGGCTAACGTTTATTAGCCGGCTAGCAAGGCTAACTTTTATTAGCCGGCTAGTAACGCTAACGTTTATTAGCAGACTAGCGGGGGTTAACGTTTATTAGCCGACTAGTGGGGCTAACGATTATTAGCAGACTAGCGTGGCATTACAGAGGGTTAAAGATTTGTTGTAGTACTATTTTTATAATTTTTTTGCCAGAGCTGTCTTCTTCTTCTTCTTTGTTTCCGGCAGGCTAGATGCCTTGCGCCATGTTGCCGCCTCTCACTGGTGAATCATGGAAGTGCTTCAAAGGCGCGCGCTGGCTACGTTATACAGTGACGTAATCGCGTGGCACCTTGCCGGTGGAAAAGCAACAGGTTCGTAAGAGGTGCTTGGGTTAGCGGTTAAGCACCAACTGAGCACTGGCTCCGAACCAGCACTGGCTCCAGCTCGGTGGAAAAGGGATAATAGATGGACGAGTGCCAGTCAGCTGTTCCCACCTTGGACGCTCTTCTTAGGAATTATATGTTTACTTTTATGGTTCGGACTGAAGCACTCTACAAATGAAATGATTATGGCTCTAGTCATGCCTAAAAAGAGCAGTACCTGTTATCTCTCTAGTTTTTGGAGGCAGTGGAGAAGGTGTTGTCTTTTAGATATGCTTTTTGTTTTTTGTGGTATGTGTGTTTTTATGGACTGATTTAATGGTCTGAAATAAAGATTGAATAAAGTATGTAAGGGTTAAAAGTAGGGCTGTAAAACGATTAATTTTTTTAATTGAGATTAATCGCAGAATTTCCATAGTTAATCGCGATTAATGGTGTTTTGAATTGCATGTTTAAAATCCTGTTATTTGACATTTGAAGGCAGTTTTAAGCCCATAATGTAAAACATTTCTTACCAGAGTGTCTTAACTGGGAATCAATCACGGCTCTGCTGCGACTCCCACACTCCAAAATGGTCCTTTGGTGGAGCTGAGGCTGGCTTGGCTGCACCTGGGTGTTTAGCGTGGAGGTGCTAACTCAAACTCCACGTACTCCGGTGGTAGTTAAACTCCGTTTGACACAGGTTGCATTTTACTTTTGACTTGTCAACTGAAGCGTCTGGAAGTGTTTTAAAGTTAAACAAGCCGTTCAAAAGTCCAGTAGCTCTCTTACTTTCCATCAGCGCGGTAGGTTTACTGCAGGAGGCCACTTCAAAGCATAGCGCTACAGCTAGAGGAGCCGTCTACGGGGGAGTAGAAGGGACAAAAAGGCTTGCAACATTAAAATGTGATTAAAAAAAATTAACGCGTTATGGATTGCATTAATCTAAATCGCGATTAACGCTGACAACCAACCCCAACTCTTACAGCATAAACATAGTTAAATATTTCCAGTGAATGAACAGCAGTTAGCTACAACCTGCTAAAAATAAAAAAGAGGAACCTGGATCCACAAAGTCAAAAACCTGGATCGACTCATTTATACACCAGTGTCTATTTTCAGGGAGAAGTAGTTGTGTGTGTGTGTGTGTGTGTGTGTGTGGTCTGCATCCTTCACCATCCAATTAAATCTCTCATCTCTTCTTTCATCTTCCCTCCGAGGTCGTCGCCCCTTGAAACTCAACCCCGTCACTAAACGCCCGCCCGCCCCCTCTCGTTACATCCATTAGGGGGCCGGGGTGTGTGTGTGTGTGTGTGTGTGTGTGTGTGTGTGTGTGTGTGTGTGTGTGTCTCATGGGAAGCATCTCGACCTCTGCTCCGTACAGGTAATGAGACTTGTAGAGTAGCAGCTCGGTCGGGGGGGGGCGGAGCTTAAATCCAGCAGGTGCATAGCGAGGGACGGACACCTTAAACCACCGTTATCTAATCTAATATCTCCTAATGAGTCATTGAGACCCCCCCCCCCCCCCAAAACCCCTCGTAAGGGCCAAGCGGGGGCTGTTGGGGTCTTTGTGTCCATGAGACTAATTACATCGTGGTCGTTTAGTGCAGGACAAGGCTCGACTTCAGGTGGAGAAAGTGATCTGGATGTGAAGGGAGGAGGGGAGGGGGGGTATGGGGAGGGGGGGGGGGGCGCGCCGCGCCTCTAGTTACCTTTGAATCCCCCCTTTAAAGACAGAGAGTCCTTGTTCTGGTCCTCAGGTGGGAGGAAGGAAGGATGGATGGATGGAAGGGAGGAAGGAAGGAAGGATGGAATGGAGAAAGGAGGGAGGAAGGGAAGGAGGAAAGGAAAGGTGGAAGGGAGGAAGGAAGGGAGGATAGGGCCTGTGAATCCTCCCTTTAAAAACAGAGAGTCCTTCTTCTGGTCCTCAGGTGGGAGGAAGGAAGGAAGGGAGGAAAGAAGGATGGAACGGAGGAAGAAGGAAGGGAGAAAAGGAGGAAGGAAGGAAGGGAGGAAAGGAAAAAGGGAAGGAGGGAGGAAGGTAGAAAGGGAAATAGGAAGGAAGGAAAGAAGGAAGGGAGGAAGGTAGGGGGAGGAAAGAAAGAGAAGGAGGGAGGAAGGGAGGGGAGGGAGGAAAGAAGGTAGGAAAGGAGGGAGGGAGGAAGGGAGGAAGGGAATGAGGGGGAGGGAGGAAAGAAGGGAGGAAAGGAAAGACGGAGGGAGGGAGGAAGGTAGGAAAGGAGGGAGGAAGGGAGGAAGGAAGGAAAGGAAGGAGATAGGAAGGGAGGAAAGGAAAGGAAAAAAGGAAGGAGGGAGGAAGGTAGAAAGGGAAATAGGAAGGGAGGAAGGAAGGATGGAATGGAGGAAGGAAGGAAGGAAGGAAGAAAAAGAGTACATGAAAAAAGGAAGGAAGGAAGGACAGATAGAAGGCAGGAAGGAAAAGAAGGAGGAGAAGGAAGGCCGAGCAGGGGCTAGATGTAAGGGGGGGGCTGTTGGGGGGGGGGGCGCCTCTAGTTACCTGTGAATCCCCCCTCTTTAAAAACAGAGAGCCCTTGTTCTGGTCCTCAGGTGGGAGGAGGAGGGGGGAGGGGGGGGGGGGGAGGGGGGGAGGGGGGGGAGTAGAAGGGGGGGGGATGTTTGATCCGTCACATTCCTCCTGGTCTTCTCAGGAGGATTAAAGAAGGAACAGTGAACGTCTTAAAGGTTTAAAGTGGCAGCAGATCGCTCCGCTCGGGTACTTAAGTTTTGTAGATGGAGGACGAAGACAATCGCTTCTCTCAGGACTTATTTTTCTCCTTTTACCCCCCCCCCCCCCCCCCCCCCCCCGTGTGTGCGGGTGTGTGTGCGGGTGTGACTGCGCTGCGCAGCCTGTGAATACACGCACAGTGGAGGGACAGAGAGATGAGAGGGAAGCCGACACTGTAGGCTATCGTGTGTGTCCCTTTTTCGGCTGATTTTTCCGCTACTGCAGATTATTTAGTCAACTTGTAATGTATATTAATTTTGTGAGTATATTAAAATGTGCTTTCTCAACTTCCAAAATTTTGATTTGAGGGGGCAAGACATTTATTTAGGGGGGCTCTGCCCCCTCTTGCCCCTGCGTAGAGCCGGCCTCGGATGGAAGGAAGGAAGGGAGGATCGAAGGAAATGAGGAAAGATGGAAGGAAAAGGAGAGAAGACAGTAAGGGAAGATGGAAGGAAGGAAGGAAGGAAGGAAAGATTGAAGGAAGGCAGAAAGGGAGGAAGGAAGAGAGAGTGGATGGAAAGATGGAAGGAAAAGAAGACAGGAAGGAAAGTGGGCCGGATTGGACTCCTTGGTGGGCCGGTTCTGGCCCACGGGCCGCATGTTTGACACCCCTGATGTAGAGTAAATGTAGATGAAACACTGACAGGCTTGTTCAATGTTCTCTTTGAAGTTTGCATCTTGTTATCTTGGGTTTGAATCCTCAGTTGTGTGTCCTCTGTCTAACTCTCTCTCAACATTTTATGTCCCTCTTCACTAACAGCTGAGTAATGATGGCAAACCGCCAACATTACCTAAAGAGAAGAAGAAGAAGAAGGAAGGAAGGAAGGAAGGAAAGATTGAAGGAAGGAAGGGAGGATCGAAGGAAGCGAGGAAAGATGGAAGGAAAAGGAGAGACGACGGTAAGGGAAGATGGAAAGAAGGAAAGAAGGAAGGAAAGATTGAAGAAAGGCAGAAAGGGAGGATGGATGGATGAAAGGAAGAGGAGAGAAGACGGTAAGGAAGGAAGGAAAGATTGAAGGAAGGCAGAAAGGTAGGATGGATGGATGTAAGGAAGAGGAGAGAAGACGGTAAGGAAGGAAGGAAAGATTGAAGGAAGGCAGAAAGGGAGGATGGATGGATGTAAGGAAGAGGAGAGAAGACGGTAAGGAAGGAAGGAAAGATGGAAGAAAGGAAGGAAAGATTGAAGGAAGGCAGAAAGGGAGGATGGATGGATGAAAGGAAGACGGTAAGGAAGGAAGGAAGGAAGGAAGGAAGGAAGAGAGAGTGGATGGAAAGATGGAAGGAAAAGAAAACAGGAAGGAAAGTGGGCCGGATTGGACTCTAACTCTGTAACTCTCTCTCAACATTTTATGTCCCTCTTCACTAACAGCTGAGTAATGATGGCAAACCGCCAACATTACCTAAAGAGAAGAAGAAAAAAAAAAAAAAAAAAGAGACACGGCTCAGCTGCCAAATCCAATAATTGTAAAAGAATCAAAATGTTAAAACAGAAACTGCTGCAGGACGACAGCAGCTGGCTGCACTTCGACCTGATGAAGTGTCTTTGAGCAATATCGCTGAGTGTGACCTTTGACCTCGGGGGGGTTTCTCCTGCAGGGATCAACAAGCTGTCATGACACCAAACATTTCACACAGCTGGGATGTCGAGATTTTACTCTGGAAGGTCTTAAAGTCTCAGTGCAGCAGAGCAGCAAAGTTTAAAGCTGCAGCATTTATCTCTTTTAATTACCTGTAAAAATCCTAAGAGCTACAACGCTAATGCTGCTGGCAGTAGATGCTAAAGGTGCAAGAGCCAGATTGAGACAGTTTGATTGTTTCATATATAAATCAGTTAAGGGCCGTCCACACTGAGAACAATAACTTCCTGTAAACAGCAGTGTCCAGTCATCCAGCTAATTATTGATGAGCTGTTACTGCAGTGCTGTATGCTAGCCTGATTAAACCCATGCTCTCTTTCCACTTCACTCTGAAAGATAGCATGGCCACCAAGACAAAATCTTCGCCTGAGATAAGGAAACAATCACCGAACGGGGAAGGCGGGCTCAAGACAATGGCGACC
>JAJDFG010001262.1:0-32500 GCA_021039105.1 Scomber colias
AGAAAGAGGGAGGAAGGAAGGACAGACGGAAGGAAGGGAGAAAGGAAAAGAGGAAGGAAGGAAAGGAAAGGAAGGAAGGAAGGAAGGAAGGGAGAAAGGAAAAGAGGAAGGAAGGAAAGAAAGACAGAGGAGAGAAGGAAGGGAGGAAGGTAGGGGGGAGGAAAGAAAGAGAGAAAGAGGGAGGAAGGAAGGACAGACGCAAGGAAGGGAGGGAGGAAAGGAGGAAGGAAGGAAAGGAAAGGAAGGAAGGAAAGAAGGAAGGGAGAAAGGAAAAGAGGAAGGAAGGAAAGAAGGAAAGAAAGAGAGAAAGAGGGAGGAAGGAAGGACAGACGGAAGGAAGGAAGGAAAGGAGGAAGGCTCTCCCTCTCCCTCCTTTCCCTCCTTCCTACCCGCCTTCCCCCCTCCCTCCTTTCCTCCTTTCCTTCCTTCTTCCTCCCCTCCCTCCACTGAATCTGGCAACAGTGGATCTACGTTTCTGGAACTAGTTAAACTGAAAGTGTGGGATGGAAAGTAAATATGCTAATTAATGTCAGAGACTCATTAAGACTGTTTATCTTGTGAGTTTGTGTAGATGCTTTGGTTTTGTTATGTTTGGACATTTCTCTCGTTGATGGATGATGGATGATACAGCTGCCATAGTGAGAGAAAAGCTAAATAGGAACAAATAGAACCAGACAATGTAAAAATAATGGTGGAAAATAGATTTCTTTTCTTTCTATCGTCCAGAAACAAACAAGATGGTGTTGTGTGAACATGTGCTCCCTCCCTCCATCCTTCCTTTCTCCTTTCCTTCCTCCCTCCTTACTCCTTTCTTTGCTCCCTCCTTACTCCTTTCTTTCCTTCCTCTTTTCCTCATTAATCCCTTCCTTCGTACTTCCTCCTTTCCTCCCTCCCTCCTTACTCCTTTCCTTCCTTCCTCCCTCCTTTCTTTCTTCCTTTCTTCCTTCCTCTTTTCCTCATTAAACCTTTCTTTCCTTCCTTCATTCCTTGCTTCCTTCCTTCCATCCTCCTTTACTTCCTCCCTTCCTTCCTTACTCCTTTCCTTCCTTCATTCCTTGTTTCCTTCCAATCTCCTTTACTTCCTCCCTTCCTTCTCTCCTAAATTCCTTCCTCTTTTCATCCTTACTCCTTTCCTTCCTTCCTTCCTTCCTTCCTTCCTTCCTTCCTTCCAGCTGCCACAGTGAGAGAAAAGCTAAATAGGAACAAATAGAACCAGACAATGTAAAAATAATGGTGGAAAATAGATTTCTTTTCTTTCTATCGTCCAGAAACAAACAAGACGGTGTTGTGTGAACATGTGTCCTTATTTCCTTCCCCCCTCCTTTCCTCCCTCCCTCTTTTCCTTCCTTCCCGCATTCCTACCTCCTACCTCCTTTCCTTCCTTCCTTCTTTCCTCCCTTGCTTCCTTTTTCCTGACGGTGTGGTGTGAACATGTGAACTGTAGCTACACACAAACCTGCAGCAGCTGAAACTCATGAAGAAGAAAAGATGGCCGAGAAGATCAGGACTAAAGTTGGAGCTTGTTTTAACCTTCCTGTCGTCCTCCTGGGTCAAATTGACCCCGTCTTCCTTCCTTCTTCCCCTCCTCCCCTCTTTCTTTGCTCCCCTCCTCCTTCCTTCCTTCCTTCCTTCCTTCCTCCTTCCTTCTTTCTTTCCTTCCTTCTCTCCTTACTTCCTTCCTCTTTTCCTCATTAATCCTTTCCTTCCTTCTGTCCTTCCTTCCTCCCTTTTTACCTTCCTTCCCCCTCCCTTTCTTCTGTCCTTCTTTCCTCCATTCCTTCCTCCCTCCTTTCCTTCCCTCCTCCCTTTCTTCCTTCCTTCTTCCTCCCTTTTTACCTTCCTTTCCTTCTGTCCTTCCTTCCTCCCTCCTTTCCTTCCCCCCTCGCTCTCTTCTGTACTTCTTTCCTCCGTCCTCCCTTACTTCTTTCCTTCCTCCCTCCTTCCTTCCTTCCCGCCTTCCTTTCTCCCTCCTTTCCTTTCTTCATTCCTTACTTTTTTCCTCCCTTTTTACCTTCCTTCCTTCCTCCTTTCTTCCTTCGTTCCTTCCTCCCTTTTTACCTTCCTTCTGTCCTTCCTTTCTTCCTTTTCCTTCCTTCTGTCCTTCCTTCCTCCCTCCTTTCCTCCTTCCTTCATTCCTTTACTTTTTTCCTCCCTTTTTACCTTCCTTCCTTCCTCCTTTCTTCCTTCGTTCCTTCCTCCCTTTTTACCTTCCTTCTGTCCTTCCTTTCTTCCTTCTGTCCTTCCTTCCTCCCTCCTTTCCTTCCCTCCTTCCTTTCTTCCTAACCTTCCTTCCTCCCTCCCTCCTTTCCTTCCTTGCTTCTTTCCTTCCTTCCTTCCTTCCATCCTCCTTTCCTCCTTTCTTCCTCCCTCCCTTCTCTCGAGGACAACAGGAGGGTTAAAGACCGAGACTGTTTTGTGTAGCATCAACATCAGGTCAGATTTTCTCCTTCAGCCAACATCTGACCTTTAACAGGATCTGACTGACAGATTTAGAAACTTGCTGAGGATGTTCATGTGTGTATTTGTGTCTGAAAGTGTTAAGTGTACACCAGTATTTGTAATTATCTAAGCTGGACAGACTTTATAGAAACATGGTGACACATTGTCCAGTTCTTTTAATACATCCACAGTCTCCCTATGGGTAGAGCTCTTAACCCTCCTGTTGTGTTCGAGTCAAGGAAGGGAGGAAAGGAGGGAGGGAGGGAGGGAGGGAGGGAGGGAGGGAGGAAGGAAGGAGGGAAGGAAGAAAGGGAGATGGAGGGAGGAAGGAAGGAAAGGAGGAAGGAAGGAAGGAAGGAAGGAAAAAGGGAGATGGAGGAAGGAAGAAGGGAGGAAGGAAGGAAGGAAGGAAGGAAAGGAGGGAAGAAGGGAAGGAAGGAAAGGAGGAAAGAAGGAGGGAAGGAAGGAAGGAAGGAAGGAAGGAAAAAAGGGAGATGGAGGAAGGAAGAAGGGAGGAAGGAAGGAAGGAAGGAAAGGAGGAAGGAAGGAAGGAAAGGAGGGAAGAAGGAAGGAGGGAAGGAAAGAAGGAAGGAAAGGAGGAAGGAAGGAGGGAAGGAAGAAGGAGGGAAGGAAGGAAAAAAGGGAGATGGAGGAAGGAAGAAGGGAGGAAGGAAGGATGGAAGGAAGGAAGGAAGGAAGGAAGGAAGGAAGGAAGAAGGGAGGAAGAAGGAAGGAAAGGAGGGAAGAAGGGAAGAAAGGAAAGGAGGGAGGAAGGAAGGAAGGAAGGAAGGAAGGAAAGGAGGAAGAAGGGAAGGAAGGAAAGGAGGAAAGAAGGAAGGAAGGAAGGAAGGAAGGAAGGAAGGAAGGAAGGAAGGAAGGAAGGAAGGAAGGAAAGGAGGAAGAAGGAAGGAAGGAAAGGAGGAAAGAAGGAAGGAAGGAAGGAAGGAAGGAAGGAAGAGTCAAAACAGATGGGTCAATTTGACCCGGGAGCACAACAGGAGGGTTAATAAATCCACAGTCTCCCTATGGGTAGAGCTCTAAAAACAGGTCTGTGACTGGTTACTGAGACTACGTCTGGGTTCATGATGTTGGAGGCTCTGCTAGCACTAAACAATGAGTTAAGTCAAATTCTCTTTTTTTGCCAGGTTTCTCAGCATATATATTATATTTGCTGTATATAAAGGTTAATTTGATGACCATGACCTTTTCATTGAGCACCACCATCGGGTCAATTTTTCATCTCAGACCGACACTTTGATTTTTGAGCTTTTGACCTTTGACCTTTGACAGGATCTGAGAGTCAGAGTCACTACCTGACAGAAACATGGTGACCTTTCTCCTTTCCTTCCTCCCTCCCTCCTTACTTTCCTTCTCTCTTAACTTCCTTCCTCTTTTCCTCACTAATCCTTTCCTTCCTTCCCTTTCCTTCGGTCCTTCTTTCCTTCCCTTCCTTCGGTCCTTCTTTCCTCCCTCCCTCCCTCCCTCCCTCCTTTCCTTCCTTCCCTTCCTTCGGTCCTTCTTTCCTCCCTCCCTCCCTCCCTCCCTCCCTCCTTCCTTTCCTTCCTTCCATCCCTCCTTCCCGCCTTCCTTCCACCCTCCTTACTCCTTTCTTTCCTTCCTTCTCTCCTTACTTCCTTCCTCTTTTCCTCACTAATCCTTTCCTTCCTTTCTTCCTTCCCTCCCTCCCTCATTACTCCTTTTTGTAAAAGCTGGGCAGAGAGTCACTACCAGTCCAGTTCTCTCTATACATCCACAGTCTCCCCATGGGTAGACCTCTAAAATCTCACACACTGTCACGTCATACTGTTGTTTAGTGCATTATTATTATTGGTGTAATAAACACATGGGCCTCTAGGGGCTGCTAACACAGCTTTAACCTTTAAGTCAGTAGTCTGAGGCTTTTTATAAAGATGCAACGACCCACAGAGTGACAGTCACACTATAGCTTCCGCCCTCATGTGAGGATAGTAAACACCCCCAGGAAGCAGCAGTGGGGTCACTTTCTGGAGCGGAGCCTCCAGCTCAGACAGCCCGAGCTTTCATCCCGAACAGACCGAGTCTTTGTGGAATCTACAGTCGAGAGAAACCTCAGCTGAGTCAGTCAGTCGGGTCTCCGGAGGCGCGATGGTTTCAGCGAGACAGAGAGGAGTGAGCCTAACCTCCACTCCCTGGGAGAATTCAGACCAGAGGAATGTGCTTTCTATTCATCTCCAGTTCTCATAGTAAATCATGTCACTGAAAACGAAATAAAAAAAATAGACCTGATGATTTTTTTGGGCTGGTTTTCCTTTGGCTGCCCATCCGGGGTATTAACTCTCCCAGCATGTTGTCAAGGGTGTGAGGGTGGTTTTCTTCTTTTTCTTCTCTTCATTTTTTTTTTTTTGCCCTGCTCTGCTCACAGGACAGGGATTAGTATCAGACTTTTTACAGGCACTGCCCTGAACATGTAATATTTCATCCAGCAATGTGGGTTTGGATCCTGGATCAGGTGCTGCTGACTTTAAAGGGTTTAATCTCCGAGTCGAGCAAACGATGACAAATGACGACATCCTGACTGCCCCTCAAAGCAGGAAGACTACAGTAGGCCCGGCAGTAACTTCAGCCTAATATACCTTTAAAACTGTGTTCAAATGTGCAACACGGAGGGGGGGGGGGGGGGGGGGGGGGCAGGGGATCATTTCTCTTCCCAAAAATTACCTTCCTGCTGAGCAGCGTTTGACGGAAAGCATTGCTCACAACAACAGAAAGAGGAGGAATTTCTTCCCATCTGGAGCTGGCGTGGAAAGCAGTGAATGTGCATATGTGTGTGTGTGTGTGTGTGTGTGTGTGTGTGTGTGTGTGTGTGTGTGATTCACCGTGACTGTTGTGGAGCATTGCAGGGCCAGTGTGTTCTTGGCTATATGTGCACAGACAGACCCCGAGGCCAACAGTGCAGTGTGTGTAACCTATTAGAGTATTTTAATATAAATATATAATAAGGCAATTAAAGATGGAACCTTTGTAACTATTTATTATTATTATTATATAGATTTACTATTTTCTGACATGTCTTATGTTTTTCAGCTCGGGTGAAGTTGGATTCATAACAAACACAAGTTGGACGTACAATGTAAACAGGCTTAGTGAATAAATGATGATGTAATGATGGTGACTCAAGCTGGGCAAGTGTGTGTGTGTGTGTGTGTGTGTGTGTGTGTGTGTGTGTGTGTTTCCACCTACTTATTTTCAGTTTATGCATAAAAACAACCTGCCTGGAAATGTCAAATTGAGTGAATAAATGAATCATGTGACCTATATCAAAGTCCTTCTAAGGCAAGTCATCTCACTCTGCGGCAAAATTGGCCACGCCTCCGGGCAGCTATTTGGCCATAGGAAGACCAACCGGCTATCTAAATGAATAGGGAGAGAGCTGTATCTCCATGTCCCGAGGTCTAAGGGACATAAAAAACATATGTTTTGAAATCACGATGAAAATCAAACTATAATCGCTGAAAGGGTTTGATGGTTTGGTATCAAATTAACGTTTTAAAAGCCTTTTTCCTTACAGGCAATCTTGGACTGCGCATGCGCAATACTTCACGACATTCTTCATTTACGGCAGGCACTGACAGCAAGACATCACCGCAAGCTCACAGCAGAGACAGGAGTTTGCTCACAGTCAACTTTCCCAGATCATGCCACAATTTTGGATAAAGCATTACAAAATATATGTACACAAAGTATAAACTGCTGATCATGTGTTTTAAAATTGTCGCTGTTGAAAATGACTTCCAAGTGTCGCAAAAAACGTGACCGCGTAGGACCAGCAAGATGATTGGAGCAACGGCACCAGAAGAGGCGGGACATGTGCAAACACCGGCCATCTTGGCGTTACGTAGTTTCCCTATGCATTTCAATGGGAGATTTTTTCAGTGATATGTCTCCTCTTATTATAATGTCTCTGCCTAAACGTCAGTGAAGATCTGAGTGAAGTGATGAAGAGGAGGCTGTAACCTTCCTCACATCAATACATCAAATTAATAGAAATGTCATATTTCCATCATGTTTTCAACGTATTGGTACTCGATCACAGGACTGGTTGTTGCTCTTTACTCCATCAGACAGAACGGAAATAGGAAAACTCTCTCTCTTATAATGCAGAATACACACGGGACTAACTGCGGAGGCCTTCAAATCTTATTTTATTTATTTTTACCATCAATACAGCTCATCAAAAGCTTTATCTCAGACCTTTAATTGATTGTAACTGTTTTTAACTTTACCATATCTTCACTCATTCATTCATTGTTTTATTTTGTAATATTTATTTTTACTAATATTTTCTTTTATTCTTCCTTTTCTTTACTTTTACATAATATTGTCTTGTGTGTAGCTGTCAATCTTTCTTGACACTTAATAAATAAATAACTAAATAAACATGGTTTTTCATAATTAATAATATAATGAAAATATAATAATAATGAAAATGTGTCTGATGCTCTTATAATGATGATGTCATCTTGTTGTGTTCTCTTCTTCTGCAGTAGTTTAATAGAACCTACTAGAACACTGCGCTCCAAGCATGCAGGCCTACTGCTGGTTCCTAGTATCTGTAAAAGTAGTACAGGATGCAGAGTCTTCAGCTATCAGGTTCCTCTCCTGTGGAACCGGTCCGGGGGGCAGACACCATCTCTACATTTAAGAGTAAGCTTAAAACTTTCCTTATTATAGTTAGGGCTCCAGCTCCTAGTTTATGCTGCTATAGGCTTATGATGCTTTTCCACTATACAGTTCTAGCACTACTCGGCTCAACACGGTTCCAGGAACGACCTTTTCCATTACAAAAAAGTTCCTCCTCAACGTGGGCAGGGTCGTCGCAGCAACGGCTCCGCAAAACTGCCGTGACTTCGTTTTCTATGTGTCACATCACAAACACATAAACAATGGAGGACATGGAGGCGATGGTGTACTTGCTGCTGTATGTGGCTTTCTGTCACACACAAAGCAATCGCTGTAACGCTGTTGCTGGTATTTAATAATGCCGGGTTTGATTCTTGTGTGGGACGGCTCATGACTCTTCCAGTGATGACTCTCTGACCAATCAGGGTATAGTAAAAAAGCTCCATTAGACTGCTGGGGATTCCCATAACTTAAACTTCTCGTCTCCCAGGTAATCTGGAGACGTCGATGTCGGGACTTCGTGGATGTTTGGAGCTCCTGACTGCAGCTATTATTATTTCCAGTGTTGATTGTTTGTCACTCTCTCTCTCTCCCTCTTCTCTCTCTCTTTCCCTCTCAACCCCAACCGGTCAGCTGATGGTCGCCCACCAAGAGTTTTTCCTCACCGCTGTCACCAAGTGCTGCTCATGTGGGAATGTTGTGTGTCTTCTAACCCTAACCGTTCGGTCTAGACCTGCTCTGTGTGTGAAGTGACTTGAGATGACTTTTGTTGTGATTTGGCGTTTTATAATAAAGATTGATTGATGCTTTATATCCTAATATTGAATGAGAACATAAAGACCTTACCTTTCTTAGTTTCTTACCTGTGAATAAGATCAATCACAGCATGGAGTGAATGTGATTGAGTGTGATTGGCAGAGTAATTGATAAAGAGAATAATCATTAACTGCGGATCTATTCTCAAACCTCTCTACTGTGTTTGTTCTGGTCTGAATCGGAGGACGAGTTGATTTCTTTTCACACAAAGAAAATAATTCAAGCATCACGTTCTCTCTTCTTATTGGTCAGATGTATTTGAGTCTGGAGCGAGAACATAAACACAGGAAGAAGCTCATATCTGCCCAGAATTATTGTATATGTTGTATTTTGTCGTTCGTCCAGGTCGGACCTCGATGTTGATTTCACTCAAACTCAAGTCGGTCAGATGGAGATCGGATCACGTTTCCACCTCAAACAAACCACTCATTAATTTGATTTTGTGACTGGGCCGACAGCTCTTCCTCTAAAAGGTTTTTTGTTTGGTTATTTTGGCTAAAAAACGAGTTGCACTAAAAAAGGGGGAAAACCAACCAGAGACCCATCAACCTGAAGAACTCCACAACATCAAACTGAAACCTTTGTTTTGTTGGAATCTGGTACTTTTAGTCGGTTTATTGGTTTATTTCTTTAACAAAAATGACACAAAACTTGATGGAATTAAAGTGATATTTGTAGTTTCTTTGCAAAATAATAATATACAGTATATGTTTGTGTATGTGTGAAAAGTATCCAACAGGGAATCATCACCTCTGAGCAATTTTTCGCCTCATTTAGCTCCATTTTCTCTTTTCCCCTTTTTCCAGCTTTTTTAGTTTCCAACACATTTCCTGTTTGGTTCAGTCTCAACTGTTTTCTCACAAACTCCTCTGTACACAACCTGACCAGCAGCAAACAGCACTCACACACACTCACTGGTGAGGAAAGTGAAGCATTTAGTAGCTGGTGGAGACCCAAATGAGAGCTAAAAGCGGAGCAAATATTAGACTTACATTTGTTGGGTGGCAGAGACAGAAATAAATGAATTAGTATATGTTACGTCATGTCTGCCGGATGTTTAAATATACACACAAGCATTTACAAACACAGTCACCACAACAACTTTATAAGGTGATAATTATACCAATGTTGTGTTTATAGCTTTTTGTGCTGGCCAAAAAAAAATCAATTAATGCAGGTTTAACGAGAACGTTACCCTTTAGAATAACAGGGTGTTGATGAGTTAATTAAGTGCCACAATTCTTGTTTCCCAGAATAGAATAATTAGCTTTTTGGCAATGGGTTTTTGAGATACCAGTAATATTATTCTCTTCTTTAACTGATATTAAAACTGGAGTTTTTACTGAACTGCAAAACTAAACGCAGCTCTTAAAGAAATAAAAGGCCAAAAGTATGTGGTGCCCTGTCCAATGGTTTTCCCAGGTTGGTGTGTAAGTATCACCAAGAGAACAAGACAACGAGCAAATGGGATCAACCCAGGCAGGGAGTTCTGGTCCTCTGAAAAGAAGCCAATGCGGAAGTAACTTAGAGCTGCATTCTATCAAAAGGCCACCAGGGGGCGACCGTCTCTATACAAGTCAATGGAGAATTCACCAACTTCTCACTTGATTTCTAACCTCAGTAAACGTTTTCAAAATGTGTTTATGGTCTCAATCGCTAGTTTAAAGCCTTCTTCAATGCAGTATGATGTTCATTTGGGACATTTTGGCATCCCTGATTTTATATTTGACGATAAAGCAGGGTATGCATTAGGGCGTGGCTACGTTGTGATTGACAGGTTGATTGACCAATGTCCTCGAGATCCAGCCCTCGCAACCAATCGCAGCCTCAACGCTCCGCCGTTGGTCCCGCCCATACGTCCGTTCATGACTCCGCCTCATGCCCATATAAGTAGAATCCGTGTTCATTTTTTCCCAGAATGCACCTGAAATTTTCAAGATGGCGCTGCCTAGATTCGATACTATTGGCTTCCGAGCAGCAGTCCACAAACCAATGGGTGACGTCACGGATGTTACGTCCATTTCTTATATACAGTCTATGGATCAACCGCAGAGTATTTATAGAGAAAGAAGCTCAGACAGAGGAACAAGGCAGACTAAACAAGGACTGAAGTGTAAAATACACAAAGAAATGATTACAAATTGAACACAGGTGAGTGAAACAAGACACAGGTGAAACTCATCAAGTAATCAACAAAAGGTGGGAGGACACAGGAAGTAAAGGTAGCAAAAAACACAAGGAGAAAACCTTTCAAAATAAAACAGGAACTAAACTCAGAGTTTGAACCACAGAAAGAAATGGACGTAACATCCGTGACGTCACCCATTGGTTTGTGGACTGCTGCTCAGAAGCCAATAGTTTCCAATCTGGGCAGCGCCATCTTGAAAATTTCAGGTGCATGCTGGGAAAACCGGCACTTTATTGGCCAACTCAGGAGAAAACAACGAAATAACTCAGGCCACATAGGAAGAAGATTTTTTTTTGTCTTTTTTCCGAGTGAAGATATTTTTTTTTTGTTTTTTTTCCGAGTGAAGATTTTTTTTTTGTTTTTTTTCCGAGTGAAGATTTTTTTTCCCCCCGAGGGAAGATTTTTTTTTTCCAAGTAAAGATTTTTATTTTTTACCCTAGTGAAGATTTTTATTTTTTTCGAGTGAAGTTTTTTTTTTTCCAAGTGAAGATTTTTTTTCCCCGAGTGAAGATTTTTCTTTTTTTCGAATGAATTGTTTTTTTCTTCGAGTGAAGATTTTTTTTCTTTTCAACCTTCTTCCGTCATGAAAACTAAGCTGGGCTCAGCTGTAGACACAGATTGAGGAACTCAGACATCCGGGTGGAGGTCCGAGTAGATCTGTTGCTTATACTTCCAATAGACAGAGCTGAGGTGGTTTGAGCACCTGGGTACGATGCCACGTCTTGAGGTTTTTCAGGTATGTCCAACTGGTAGGAGACCAGAGGCAGACACCCAGAACACTTTGGGGTGGATTAAATACCTCTTCTGGCCTGGAAATGCCTTGGGATCCCCCAGGAGGAGCTGGAGAGGGTGAAGGATATCGAGATTTCCTTATTTAATCTGATGCCACCATGACCTGGCATAGGTTGCATAGATTGTCAGTTTCAGAAAGACACGGCTCCATGAATCAGAGTCTGAACAGCTTCACTTCAAGGCTGATTTAAAAAGCCGACCGTCGTAGACAGGGGTGATAAATCCCACCAGATGAGTAATATCGTTTAAATACGGGAATAATGGTGCATATTTTGAGACAGACTCTCCTGGCAGATGTTCATAGTGTTGCATGTGGTTGTTCACAATAGAAGTCAGGAATGTAAAAAGAGAACAAAAGAGAGAAGTTCCAACTTTGGCCAATCACTTCAATCATTTATCTGTGTATCAATCTGTTTATGTAATAACAACGGAGTAAAAACTAGCAGGAGTTAACTGTTCAGGTTGATTTTACATACCGTAACTACAGTGACAAGAGTTGAAGCTAATGATAACATAGCATGTTGGTCCGTGTATCACTCCAAATAATCTTATTGTGATAGCAAACCTGTGTTTATATGTCTTCATGACTGTAAACACTTTGAAAGCAGTGAACACCAGATACACAACCAGCAACTACACAGCAGCTACGTTGTAGGTCACGTTAGCACGATGCTAACGTTAGCCGCGAAGCTAACGTGCAGAGCGTCAAACAGCTGTAGTAACAACTCTGCTACTTTACAGCTAGCATCACAACAACAGCATATCCTGAATCGCTGCAGGTAACGTTACAGTTTATGTGAAGCAGCGCTGATGTTACTCACCTGTCCGGCAGATCAGCGTCCTCCTTCACTCTCCGGTCCTCCGTCCGTCCCTCCCCTCCGCTGGGTCTCCGTCTGTCCTCCGTCGGTCCCACCGCCGTTAGGAAACCACACTGATGTGTCCGTGCGTCCTTGTCTGGTTAAAGTCCTTCTTTTATATGTTTTGTTCTCTAACTTTCTCCTCTCTGGATGTTTCTTGGTCACCTCTCCTTCTCCACTATGTTTGTAACAGACGTTTCGCCCTCCGACTGCGTCACTACGTCACTACGTAACCCCCCCCTCTGTCTTCTTCTTCTTCTTCTTCTTCTTCTTCTTCTGCTGTTTAATGGCGGTCGGCAAACAACGAATTGGTGCATTACCGCCACCTACTGGTATGGAGTGTGGATCAAAATGGCTATAACACCCTCACAAAATAACTAAATAAATACTACAAGAAAAAGAAAAATAAATAAATAAATGAATAAATAATACATTAAACAAACAAACAAACAAAAAACAAAAACAAAACCTCCCCCCTCTGTCTGACCGTGTGAACGTGCATAAACGCTCCCTGTCTCTGATCAGCTGGAGCCTTGTTGGTGTGTTATCAGCTGAATCTCAGAGCCAGGATGTGTATTGAAACCGGACTTTTTTTCAGGGTGCACTTACAAGGGACAGCTAGCAGATAGTGAGGAGAGATTCGGTGATTTTGATCAAACATTTATTATTATTATTATTATTGCTTACTACACCTTTCATTTAGCCCTGTAGCCGTACCCCCAAAACATATAACCCCCCCCCCAATAACAGTCTTGGCAATAAGGGGGGAAAAAATAAAATAAAAGATTAAAGAGTTAAGAGTGTATGTATCAACATAATTTAGAAATATTTATTCCCAAAATACTCTTAATTAACCATATAAGTACTAATATAGGCCTAAATACAATAAATACACATATATGTACACCCATACCTATACATACACACATTCATATGTAAAAAAAACCCAACAAGTAGATAGAATAATCTTAATAAATAGAAAAATGTAGGAATAAAAATAAACAATATTAATTATTATTGTATAAATAAAATAATAATGTAAATGTACTTTATTTATACAGCCCTTTACAACAGTCCTTTCGGTGTACCAAAGTGCTTTACAGCAGGTAATAAATAAAGAGAGGAATAAATAAAAACAATTAAAAACAATGAAATAACAGTGAAAGCAATAAAATACAACAAAATCGAATAAGATAAAATAAGATAAAAGTTTCATACTACTGGGTGTTAAAAGCCTAACCCTAAAAAAGTAGGTTTTTCAGCCTGGACTTAAAGAGGCCCAGGTCAGAAATAGTACGCATAATAATAATAATAAAAACAACCTGTTGTCCTTCTGGGTCAAAATGGACCCAATCTGGTTTGACTCCTTATAATAAAACATAAAGTATGAATTATTAACCAGTTTAATTGAAAGTAGTGATGATTATAACCCTAACCCTTACATTATACATCCTTGTCCATTTTCAGCTAATTAGGTGAAATAGCCTAAATGTGTATTTCCAACATTAAACACAACAGGAGGGTGAACATGAGCCTGTCATGTTGAAACATTCACATACTTCAGGCAATGTGGTGTCTGTTATGTTTGCATGTAAACAAATATCCCCCCGCCCCCCCCTCCGCCCACCCCCCACCCCTCCAACAACAAACAGCATGCAGAGATTAGAGAATATAACAGCTGGAAACAAACACAGCTGATGACGCCATCCTGCGGTAAGTGCAAGTGTGTATACGTTAACTCGGTGTAATTTGGTACAACAAACACCTCATTTCATTGCGTTGAGTGAGGTTTGAGAACGGAGCCACCCAATTAGATTTACCCACATTTCATGCCGCCCCTCCCACCTCCTCCTCCTCGTTGCCGGGGTAACGTGTTGTCAGACAACATGTGGAGCCGCTCTCGGGCTTCTCGGGCCCCTGCTGCTGCTGCTGCTGCTCGCTCGGTGCCCTTGGAAGCTCGCCGTCGACTCCTCATGCTGGTTTCAATTCCATAACCTTTCAGATCACGGCGTAATGAGTCGAAATGGCTCGCACATGCACATTATGCCCAGACGAATCATTTTTTTTCCGACCGAGCCAATTTACTTCTTCCCATGATTAAATCTTTTTTTCCTACGTGAGTCAGAGACCGAGAGCCAGGCGAGGCCGATTGGTGTGTGGAGAGCACAGTGTGTGTGTGTGTGTGTGTGGAGTCAAGTGTGTGTGTGTGTGTGTGTGGAGTCAAGTGTGTGTGTGTGTGTGTCTTCGGGGAGTCAAGTGTGTGTGTGTGTGTGGAGAGTCAAGTGTGTGTGTGTGTGGAGAGTCAAGTGTGTGTGTGTGTGTGTGTGTGTGTGTGTATGTGGATTCAAGTCTGTGTGTGTGTGTGTGTGTCTTCGGGGGAGTCAAGTGTGTGTGTGTGTGTGTGTGGAGTCAAGTATGTGTTTGTGTGTATGTAGAGTCAAGTGTGTGTGTGTGTGTGTGTGTGTGTGTGTGTGTGTGGAGTCAAGTGTGTGTGCGTGTGTGTGTGTGTGTGTGTGTGTGGAGTCAAGTGTGTGTGTGTGTGTGTGTGGAGTCAAGTGTGTGTGTGTGTCTTCGGGGAGTCAAGTGTGTGTGTGTGTGTGTGTGTGTGTGTTGAGTTTTAAAGGTGGAAAGTAACTAAGTACATTTCATTTTTGAGACTTTTCAGAGGGGGATATTGTCATTTGTTTTACTTTATTTTACACAATCTGATATTTCAATCATCAAAAGCTCTAAAAATAACTTCATTTGTTTCTTTTCTTCTTTCTTTCCTATCATCCTTCCTTCTTTTTTTATTTCCCCACTACTTTCCTGATCTCTTTCCATTTTTCCGCTCATCTTCCTGGTTTTTCCCTTCCTTCCTTCTTCATCTTTGTCTCTTTACTTTTTGTTCCGATGTGTTTGATCTGAGGTTAAAAGCTCAGAAACATTTGGACTACAGAAGGATTTCATGTTTCTAACTGACGACTAAACACCAGCAGCATGTTTACGTGTTCATACCAACATTAGCATTTGTTATATGAAGCCCTCTTACTCATTCGTGACCATCTTTTTCTCTCTGTTCATCACTCTCCAGTGAAGATTTTGTTTTTTTTTTGAGTGAAGATTTTTTTTTTTTCCGAGTGAAGTTTTTTTTTTCCGATTGAAGATTTTTTTTTTCCGATTGAAGATTTTTTTTTTCCGAGTGAAGATTTTTTTTTTCCGAGTGAAGATTTTTTTGTTGAGTGAAGATTTTTTTTTTTCGGAGTGAAGTTTTTTTTTCCGATTGAAGATTTTTTTTTTCCGAGTGAAGATTTTTTTTTTTTGTATTTTTTCCAAGTGAAGATTTTTTTTCCGATTGAAGATTTTTTTTTTCCGAGTAAAGATTTTTTTTTTCCAAGTGAATTTTTTTTTTCGAGTGAAGATTTTTTTTTTTTTTTTTTCCGATTGAAGATTTTTTTTTCCAATTGAAGATTTTTTTTTTCTCACTGAAGATTTTTGTTTTTTTTCCGAGTGAAGATTTTTTTTTCCCCGAGTGAAGATTTTCGTTTATTTTTTTCGAGTGAAAACTAAGCTTTAGCAAAATGGTCAAAAACACATTTTTGCATGAAAGTCAGCATTAAATCTCTTCTTCTGTACTTCCCCTTCATATTCTGAGGTCAGAAGTCAGAAGTGCATTCACTCTGAGAAATATGGGAACATGCAGCACTAATGGATACCTGTCAAAAAGTTGAGGGTGTAACTATGGACACTTCTCACCCTCAACGGTTACCATCTTGGCTCCGTAGCAGAAGGGGAGGGTTAGGGTTATCACATATAAACCATCCAGTAGGTTCATTGGGTTCATTTAGCAGACCGTCATGTAATTTCCAGTAAGTGTGCACCAGCCGTGTTGAAATTCATGCACTATGTAAGAAAGTCCAGTGTGTACTAAACCCCCCCCCCCCCAAAAATAAACCCCCAAACTAGACAAAACTTGATATCCAACATTTACCGAAACCCAGTACGAGGTCATCCAGTGACACATTATGATTTCCAGTTAAATACATGCAAACACTTCTGGTATATTACTGTTTGCATCATGATGGTTAACATGGAGGTTAGAATCAGTGTTACTGTAAAAACCACAGCAGAGAGTCTTTTTGGTGTCTGTTAATCCCTAAAACTCATCATCATGGATCAGGTATGACTTCATATACTGGTCATCCAAGTAGTCTTAAAACCTGCACTCACTGATGCTTTCTCTAGGTTTACATCAGAAATAAGTAGTTATAATACTTTCATATCAAGCTTTAATGTTTGATATGTTCATTTATTTCCTTACATGCAGCAGTTACTGATCAACATCATCATTCATTAGTTCATCATGTTTCTCTTTTAGCTCTGTTTTTACTCTCCACCAGCTCCTGAGGGAAATATCTAAATGCTCCACTATGTTCAGCAGCTAGTCTACAGATAACTGTGTGTGTAGCAGGTAGAGTACAGAGGCTTTTATTCTGAAAACCACTCTATGAGAGCAGCTGAGAGTGAACCAGAACAGTAAAGTAGCAGCTAAACAATGAGCTGAAACTCTCTATGAAGCTGTAAAGCTGAGAGGAAGCTGCAGAGTCTCTGATCATTACATTATTACACAGTAAAAGCTGCAGGATTCAGCAGTGAAGGACTCAGTTTAACATCAGAAATGTTCTTCACATGGTTCAAAACAGCTTAAAATCAAACTAAACACGTTGGAATTGGAAACTTTCAGAACTGATTCTGATAATTGTGAAAACTTAATGAACTAACAGTGGGTTTAAACAGCTTGTTCTCTCTGAAAACGATGCTATAAGAGCACTGAGAGAGCTTTATAGTGCTTTTATCTACCTGACAGTGATGACATGTTATAGAAATATAAGTTATAGATACTTTAACACATTGCACAGCAGTGAAGGACTCAGTTTAACCATCAGAAATGTTCTATGAGAGCAGCTGAGAGTGAACCGGAACAGTAAAGTAGCAGCTAAACAATGAGCTGAAACTCTCTTTAACACATTACACAGTAAAACCTGCAGGATTCAGCAGTGAAGGACTCAGTTTAACCATCAGAAATATTCTTCAGATGGTTAAAAACAGGGCTGGAAACTCAAACTAAACACTTTTCAGACGTTGAAATTGGAAACTTTCAGAAATGAATCTAATTGTGAACACTTAACGCAGCAGCTGGTCAGATTTGGTGCTGAGCAGGTAGAGTACGGTGGCTTTTTAACAGCCTTTTTCTCTGTGAAAACGACACTATGAGAGCGCTGAGAGTGACTAAAACAGTAAACAATGAGCTGAAACTCACTATAAAGCTCCATAAAGCCGAGGGGGGGCTGCAGAGCTGCTGATAATTGAAAAAATACAGATTATAGCCACTTTAGGCATAAAATACCTGTGTTGTGCCTTTGTGTACTTTCAGCTCAGTGTGTGTTAGGCCTGGTTGTGAGTGTGATGTGATGTATTCATGAGAAGGAGGGCAGAGAAGCAGACCTGCTGCTGGAGCCATTAGCTGCTCCAGTAAATCTGTTGGGACCTGAGAGAGTCGGCCCTTCAGCGGCAGGTATTTCCTGTCTCTTGATCTTGGGAGGCAGAGCTCATTTCTGCCGGTGGGGGTTCGGCCTTCATAATAAGTTGCGGTTTGATGCCAGCAGTTTATTATTCAATTTCATTTCGTGAAGGCCTGTGTGTGTGTGTGTGTGTGTGTGTGTGTGTGTGTGTGTGTGTGTGTGTTAATGTCCATATTACAGTGGGAGCATGCAGCCTTGTTTGCCAACCGCTGTAATTGGGTGATTCTGTAAAACTGCACATTACATTCATTGGCAATGTTTTCGAATGTTTACTGCCAATTTTTCAAATCAATTATTACCACAGTATCCCTGTATTGTGACCGCAGTGTGGGTGAGGTATGGTTATTACCAAGCACTCAGGAAACACTTTGTTTTTAAAGCTCCAAATCAAATTTTTATATTAACAATGAATGAAATCACTACATGTCATGTGGAGCGAGCTGCTCGGAGCGCTGGACTCTGAAGCTTTACGCAGATTTTCAGCCTCTCTTGGCTCCTAGTTTTGGTTTTAATGCACATTTACTGAAAGGTGGCGATACAGAGCTTAACTTTGGGGTGAGAAACAAACTGAAACTGAGAGAAGAAGAGGAAGTAAGGAAGAAAGAGGGATGGGAGGAAGGAAAGGAAGGAAGAAGGAAGGAAAGGGGAAGAGAGAAGGAAAGGAGGAAGGAAAGAAGGAAAGGGGAAGGAAGAATGGAAGGGAGGAAGAAAGAAGGAAAGGAGGAAGGAAAGAAGGAAAGGAGGAAGGAAAGAAGGAAGGGAGGAAGAAGGAAGGAAAGAAGGGAGGAAGAAGGAAGGAAAAGAGGACGGAAGGAAGAAAGAGGGAAGGGAGGAAGGAAAGGAAGGAAGAAGGAAGGAAAGGGGAAGAAAGAAGGAAAGGAGGAAGGAAAGAAGGAAAGGGGAAGGAAGAATGGGAGGAAGGAAAGGAGGGAAGAAGGAAGAATGGAAGGGAGGAAGAAGGAAGGAAAGGAGGAAGGAAGGAAAGAAGGAAGGGAGGGAGAAGGAAGGAAGTATGGAAGGAAGGAAGAAGGAAGGAAAGGGGAAGGAAGAATGGAAGGGAGGATGGAAGGGAGGGAGGAAGAAGGAAGGGAGGAAGAAAGAAGGAAGGAAGGAAAGAAGGAAGGGAGGAAGAAGGAAGGAAAGAAGGGAGGAAGAAGGAAGGAAAGGAGGAAGGAAGGAAGAAAGAGGGAAGGGAGGAAGGAAAGGAAGGAAGAAGGAAGGAAAGGGGAAGAAAGAAGGAAAGGAGGAAGGAAAGAAGGAAAGGGGAAGGAAGAATGGGAGGAAGGAAAGGAGGGAAGAAGGAAGGAAAGGGGAAGGAAGAATGGAAGGGAGGAAGAAGGAAGGAAGGGAGGAAGGAAGGAAAGAAGGAAGGGAGGCAGAAGGAAGGAAGTATGGATGGAAGTATGGAAGGGAGGAAGAAGGAAGGAAAGGGGAAGGAAGAATGGAAGGGAGGAGGAAAGAAGGAAGAGAGGAAGGTAGGAGGGAGGAAGGAAGGAAAGAAGAATAGAGGAAGGAAGGAAGGAAGGAAGGAACACACAGGGTCAATTTGACCTGGGAGGACGACACAAGGGTTAAAGAAAAGGCCTTAAACTCAGCGCTAGCATGCTAACGTTAGCTCTTGACTCTGTAAAAATCTCCTCATGTAAATATTCTGTTTTGCATTTCATTGCTGCAAATGTGTTTTGACTAAAAGTGCTAATGTAGCCGCTAATAACAGTAAAAGACAACAAGCGAACATGAATGTTAATGACTGGTGGGTTATGATTAAAACCACCGACGCTGAGCTCGCTGAAAGGGAAATTCTGAAGCTCTGAGTAATTTACTAAATTCATTCAAATCAGACTGTTTGATGTGGTGAGCTGAGGTTAGTTATTCATACCTCACATTACAGGAAACAATGATTGTACACGACTTCCAGCTGCAGCTCAGCTTAATACAGATATATATCTATATATATATATAGAGAGAAAGAGGAAGATGAGTCTTGTGTAAATATTTGCTGTTGAAGCTGATTAAAAACACTTTATGTGAAAATAGAATTGAGCAATTTTTGAGTCATCCAGTCTGAAGTATGTGATGAGGCCTCTAAAAGTGTGTTTCAGCATTTCAAGAAACAGTCAGAGCTTTTACTGACGTTAAAGTACCAGTACAGTATTATAGTGATGTAGTATGCAGTATTACAATAAAAGTACTGCAGTATTATAGTGATGTAGTATGCAGTATTACAGTAAAAGTACTGCAGTATTATGAGTGATGTAGTATGCAGTATTACAGTAAAAGTACTGCAGTATTATGAGTGATGTAGTATGCAGTATTACAGTAAAAGTACTGCAGTATTATAGTGATGTAGTATGCAGTATTACAGTAAAAGTACTGCAGTATTATGAGTGATGTAGTATGCAGTATTACAGTAAAAGTACTGCAGTATTATAGTGATGTAGTATGCAGTATTACAGTAAAAGTACTGCAGTATTATAGTGATGTAGTATGCAGTATTACAGTAAAAGTACTGCAGTATTATAGTGATGTAGTATGCAGTATTACAGTAAAAGTACTACAGTATTATAGTGATGTAGTATGCAGTATTACAGTAAAAGTACTGCAGTATTATAGTGATGTAGTATGCAGTATTACAGTAAAAGTACTGCAGTATTATAGTGATGTAGTATGCAGTATTACAGTAAAAGTACTGCAGTATTATAGTGATGTAGTATGCAGTATTACAGTAAAAGTAGTGATATATTATTATATATGACATCATTAGATTATTAATACTGTTGTAGCTGCTGGAGGTGGAGCTAGTTTACACTACTTTATATACAGTTAGCTAGTTTATACTACTTTATATACAGTTAGCTAGTTTATACTACTTTATATACAGTTAGCTAGTTTATACTACTTTATATACAGTTAGCTAGTTTATACTACTTTATATACGGTTAGCTAGTTTATACTACTTTATATACAGTTAGCTAGTTTACTACTTTATATACAGTTAGCTAGTTTATACTACTTTATATACAGTTAGCTAGTTTATACTACTTTATATACAGTTAGCTAGTTTATACTACTTTATATACAGTTAGCTAGTTTACACTACTTTATATACGGTTAGCTAGTTTACACTACTTTATATACGGTTAGCTAGTTTACATTACTTTATATACAGTTAGCTAGTTTATACTACTTTATATACAGTTAGCTAGTTTATACTACTTTATATACAGTTAGCTAGTTTACACTACTTTATATACAGTTAGCTAGTTTACACTACTTTATATACAGTTAGCTAGTTTACACTACTTTATATACAGTTAGCTAGTTTACACTACTTTATATACGGTTAGCTAGTTTACACTACTTTATATACGGTTAGCTAGTTTACACTACTTTATATACAGTTAGCTAGTTTATACTACTTTATATACGGTTAGCTAGTTTACATTACTTTATATACAGTTAGCTAGTTTATACTACTTTATATACAGTTAGCTAGTTTATGCTACTTTATATACGGTTAGCTAGTTTATACTACTTTATATACAGTTAGCTAGTTTATACTACTTTATATACAGTTAGCTAGTTTATACTACTTTATATACAGTTAGCTAGTTTATACTACTTTATATACAGTTAGCTAGTTTACACTACTTTATATACGGTTAGCTAGTTTACACTACTTTATACACAGTTAGCTAGTTTATACTACTTTATATACAGTTAGCTAGTTTATACTACTTTATATACAGTTAGCTAGTTTATACTACTTTATATACAGTTAGCTAGTTTATACTACTTTATATACAGTTAGCTAGTTTACACTACTTTATATACAGTAGCTAGTTTACACTACTTTATATACAGTTAGCTAGTTTATACTACTTTATATACAGTTAGCTAGTTTACACTACTTTATATACAGTTAGCTAGTTTATACTACTTTATATACAGTTAGCTAGTTTACACTACTTTATATACAGTTAGCTAGTTTACACTACTTTATATACAGTTAGCTAGTTTACTACTTTATATACAGTTAGCTAGTTTATACTACTTTATATACAGTTAGCTAGTTTATACTACTTTATATACAGTTAGCTAGTTTATACTACTTTATATACAGTTAGCTAGTTTACACTACTTTATATACAGTTAGCTAGTTTACATTACTTTATGTACAGTTAGCTAGTTTACACTACTTTATATACAGTTAGCTAGTTTACACTACTTTATATACAGTTAGCTAGTTTATACTACTTTATATACAGTTAGCTAGTTTATACTACTTTATATACAGTTAGCTAGTTTACTTTATATACAGTTAGCTAGTTTGGTCCAGTGGTTCCCAACCTAGGGGTGGGGCCCCTCCAAAGGGTCAGCAGATAAATGTGAGGGGTCCAGAGATGATTAATGGGAGAGGAAAGAAGAAAAAACAAAGTTCTGATACACAAATGTGTTTTCAGTTTTTGGACTTTTTCTCTAATCTTTGATTTTTGCTGAAATATTGGATCATTTGAACATTTATTGAAATGAAAGCATGTGAGAAGTTTAGAGGGAAGAATCAGTATTTGGTGGAGCTGTTAACAACTCATAGACATCTGAACTGTGAGCCGACTACACACTGCTGACTGGTTTCATCTTTAACATTGTGTTGTATTTTAAAAGCTTGTTATATTATCCATTGTGTCAAATAAATGTAGTGGAGTAGAAAGTACCTCACATGGAAATACTACAATAAAGTACCTCTAACTGTACTACAGTAAAGTACTAGTACCTCTAACTGTACTACAGTAAAGTACAAGTGCCTCAAACTGTACTACAGTAAAGTACTAGTACCTCAAACTGTACTACAGTAATATACAAGTACCTTAACCTGTACTACAGTAAAGTACTAGTACCTCTAACTGTACTACAGTAAAGTATAAGTACCTCAAACTGTACTACAGTAAAGTACAAGTACCTCAAACTGTACTACAGTAAAGTACAAGTACCTCAAACTGTACTACAGTAAAGTACTAGTACCTCAGACTGTACTACAGTAAAGTACTAGTACCTCAGACTGTACTACAGTAAAGTACAAGTACCTCAGACTGTACTACAGTAAAGTACTAGTACCTCAGACTGTACTACAGTAAAGTACAAGTACCTCAAACTGTACTACAGTAAAGTACTAGTACCTCAGACTGTACTACAGTAAAGTACTAGTACCTCAAACTGTACTACAGTAAAGTACAAGTACCTCAGACTGTACTACAGTAAAGTACTAGTACCTCAGACTGTACTACAGTAAAGTACTAGTGCCTCAAACTGTACTACAGTAAAGTACAAGTACCTCAAACTGTACTACAGTAAAGTAAAAGTACCTCAAACTGTGCTACAGTACTTTAGTTACTTTCCAGCACTTAGAAACAGTCAGTTGGGTTTTTCCGGGTGATGAGTTTCGATTCTTCCACAGAAGTGAGACAGAAGAAGAGACAGTGAACGCCTCTTTCAGTCTGAAATGACTCTTCCTCCTCAAACTCCCACACAGGAAAGAGCATCAGCATCTTTAAGCTTCTTTGTGTTTGTGTGTGTGTGTGTGTGTGTGTGTGTGTGTGTGTGTGTGTGTGTGTATTGTTTTCTCTTTTTTTTCCTTTCTCCTGGTTTTAAACCACTCAGAGTTTCTCAACCTCAAGCAGAGTGTTTGCATTTTGAGGAAAACAGGATGTGAACTTTTAAGACCACACTAAAGCAGTTTATGATGGAGGGAGACATTGTTCAGTCGTGTTCCTGGGCTTGTATACAAGGGGAACATTGAAACACCCCGGCGGTTAAGATGTGAGGGGGGAATTTATTGGACTCACATGGGCGACATTTTTAGTCAAACCTAATAGTAATTTGCCCCTCATATGGGCCGACTGCTCCAGCGAGAGAGAGAGGGAGGATAGTTAGAAGTAATTTAGACGCTAATCATCGAAGCTAACGATCAAAGTGTTTCATGCTTGACATCAAATATTTAGATTGATACCTTTCCTCTCCGGCAGACTTTATTAAAATACAGTCACAAAAGGTTTATTTGTTTGTTATTTTAAAGAATTAAAAAGGGGAAAAAAAAAATCCAATTACTTGTAAAAAAAAGAAAAAAAGAAAAAAGGAACATTAAAGACCAACAACTGCTGGATTTCATAATAAAAGTAACTGAATTGTAAATGTCACCGGGTCTTTCTCAGTAATAAAGAAGTACATAAAAAAAAGAGGGAAAAACAATGAGACAGAAGAAGAAATGTAACTAATACAGACATAATAGCGGATATGGAGGAACTACACATAATGAGAAACATGGCAGGGCAGAGCCAGGAGACGGATCTGTTGCTCTCAGTTAAAAATAAAGTCAATGCGACACGAGGAGACGGCTGAAACGTCGTCATACGATCGGCTAATTGACCTTATGAGGTTGCCATGGCGATCGTGTTAGCAAACATTGATGGAGGAAGTAGCTGAGCCTTTGCTTTAAAAGGTGCAGTCTGTAGGAGTTAGTGGCATCTAGTAGAAAGTCTGTTTTGACCCTTCCTTCCTTCCTCTCTTCCTTTCCTTCTTTCCTTCCTTCCTTCCTTTCCTCTGTCCTTCCTTCCTCCCTTCCTTCCCTCTTTCTTCTTCCCTTCCATCCTTCCTTCCTCCTTTCCCTTTCTTCCTCCCTTCCATCCTTCCTTCTTTCCTTCCTTCTTCCTCCCTTCCATCCTTCCTTCTTTCCTCTATCCTTCTTTCCTTCCTTCCTCCCTTCCGTCCCGCTTTCTTCCTCCCTTACTTCTTTCTCATCCACCCATCCACCTATCCATCCATCCTTCCTTCCAGCTTTTCATTCTTCCTCCCTTCCATCCTTCCTTCTTCTTCCCTTTCATCATTCCATCCATCCATCCATCCTTCCTTCCTTTTGTTCCTTCTTTCATCTGTCCTTCCTTCCAGCTTTCCTTCCTTCCTTCCATCCTTCGCTTCCTTCCTTCTTCCCTTCCTTCCATCCTTCCTTCCTTCTGTCCTTCCTTCCTTCCTTTTTTCTTGCTCCCTCCCATCCTTCTTCCTTCCTTCCTTCCTTCTTCCTCCTTCGCTTCCTTCCTTCTTCCCTTCCTTCCATCCTTCCTTCCTTCTGTCCTTCCTTCCTTCCTTTTTTCTTGCTCCCTCCCATCCTTCTTCCTTCCTTTCCTTCCTTCTTCCTCCCTTCCTTCCAGCTTTCCTTCCTTCCTTCCAGCTTTCCTTCCTTCTTCCCTTCCTTCCATCCTTCCTTCCTTCCTTCCTTCCTTCCTTCCTTCCAGCCTTCCTTCCTTCCTTTTTTCTTGCTCTCTTCCATCCTTCCTTCCTCCTTTCCTTCCTTCTTCCTCCCTCCCTTTTTGTTAGTGTTTTCTGCAAGTTTCGCACCCACACACTTGAAAGGGAAGGGTTGGTATTCAGTTGGTTTGCAATCTACAACCTCACCGCTAAATGCCACTAAATTTCACACACTGGTCCTTTAATTAAAAGTAATAGAGCAGCTGAAGTAGAACTAAAGAAGCAGAGACACCACAATAAAGACATACTCCACCACAAGTAGAAGTTCTGCATTAACCCTTAAACAGACAACGTGCACCAGGAGATACAGACTCTTTAACCTTTGTGTTCCCGGGTACTTCCTCTGTCCTTCCTTCCTTCCTTCCTTCCTTCCTTCCTTTCTTCCTTCCTTCCTTCCTCAGATCTAAGTTCAGCTGTTAGGGTAAATGTTCCCTCCTTCTGTCCTTTCTTCCTTCCTTCATCTGCCCTTCCTTCCTTCCTCCCTCCCTTCCTTCCCTTCCTCCCTCCTTTCCTTCCTACCTTCCTTCCTCTCTCCTTTCCTTCCTTCTTCCCTTCTTTCCTTCCCACCTTCCTTCCTTCCTCCCTCCTTCCTTTCCTTCCTTCTTCCTCCCTTGCTTCCCGTCCTTCCTCCTTTCCTTCCTTCTTCCGTCCTTCCCTTCCCACCTTCCTTCCTTCCTCCCTCCTTCCTTTCCTTCCTTCTTCCTCCCTTGCTTCCCGTCCTTCCTCCTTTCCTTCCTTCTTCCTTCCCTTGCTTCCCGTCCTTCCTCCTTTCCTTCCTTCTTCCGTCCTTTCCTTCCTTCTTCCTTCCCTTGCTTCCCGTCCTTCCTCCTTTCCTTCCTTCTTCCGTCCTTCCCTTCCTTCCTTCCTTCTTTCCTTCATTCCTTCCTTACTTGAGGTGCAAATGACATAACTAGTAAGGTCTGTTTAAGGGTTAAAGGTGCAATACCCAACATTCGGCCACTAGATGGTGCACTAGAGCACCTCAGCAACATCTCACATCAAAGCTAACATGTGCGTCATTTAACTCAACTCAAACTAGGCAAATATGGATCAAGAGTGGAGCCTTCATCAACAAGCAAAACTGGATTTCCATTTGTTCCTGCATTGCATTTTTTTTTTCTGACCTCAAACATTTTCAGAAACATATTTTAGTGAACTGTTTATCTGCAATTGGACAAAAGTTTGAGATGTGGCCGCAATCTTGGAAACTGGTGGAGCTACCCAAACAAAGAACAGAGACACTCAGATAACATCACACACACACACACACACACACAAAGAGGGAGTGTGACTTTATTCACTGCTCAGGTCCCAATTACGTCACCATAGCTTCACGGAGCAAATAGTTTTTTTTTACCACTATGTGTCTGTTTTCTCTCTGTGGCTCAGTTGATGTGACGTTATCCTCCGTTGTGCAAAGGATTGTGGGTCAAAATAGGCAAAAATCAACTAGATATAAAAGGACAACCTGGAACATTTGACATACTCTGTATTATTGGGGCAAACTCCATTTTTATCTGGTGTACTAAATAGTGGTAAAGGTACTGGAAGTATCTGTATAAAAATAGTAGCTGGAAGGCATCCTAACGGCCCATCCTAAAGGCCCATCCACACTAGACTTGTAGTCAAGACCGCCTAAACCGAGACCAAGACACTACCAAGACCAGAGGGTATCAAGACCGAGACCAAGACGAGACCAAGGCCAAGACAGACTGAGTCAAGACCAAGACAAAGTCGAGACGAGACCGAGACGAGACCAAAAAAAACCAGCTAGTGAGCTCGTGTTACACCATAACTTGGTTGCATTTGAAGGGCGTGAAAGGCGAAATAATTTAATGTTGCATTATCGAATGTTATGTTTTGTATCATGGACATTATTTGTTGCAAATCTCCCGACCACTATGTCGACCTGAGACCGCAAGACCAAGACAATGAGACCAAGACAAGACCGAGGGATCCGAGACCAAGACAAGACCAAGACCAAAGACGGTCGAGACTGTGACAAGACCGAGACCACGTAAAAGTGGTCTTGAGACATCCAACTCTAATCCACACTAAGAACTACTATATAGTTCAAGTATAAGAACAACTATAACTATAACTATGAGCTGCTGGTTCCAGGTCAGTCTGCAGCTAATGAACATAGATAGCAGAAGGGTTGACAGGTTTAGGTGCTGATTCAGTGTGATGATCAGAAGTATTTCAAGATTTATATCACATTATAATAGAGAACAAAGCTCCAGCATCTTTGAATAATAAAGAGAGACAAACCTCTGTAAGTAAATGCATCATGGCCGGTTCACCACTTCCCAAACAGCAGACATCATAGCTGCTATAAAGGCTTGTCCACACCAAGAGCTATAACAATGTGAGCATCCACACTTCTAAACAATAACATCCTGTAAACAGCTGCTACAAAATATGACCAGACGTAGAGGAACATCCTGGTACTTTCAACATAGTCTACTCTGTATTATTGGGACAAACTACATAGTTCTAGTGGTAAAGGTACTGGAACACATCCTAAAGGCCCGTCCACATTAAGAACAATAACTAATAACTATAACTATAAGCTGCTGGTTCCAGGTGAGTCTGCAGCTAATGAACATAGATCTAGATGAGCTGTTACTGCTGTATGTTGTACAGAGAGATAAAAAGACGGGTGCTGATTCAGTGTGATGATCAGAAGTATTTCAGACACTAGTTGCTGTGATGTCTAAGATTTATATCACATTATAATAGAGAACAAAGCTCCAGCATGTTTGTATAATAAAGAGAGACAAACCTCTGAATCTGTGCTGAGAGAGGAGCAAAGCTGCAGTACAATAAATACATATATAACAAATAAAGTCATAATTAAGATGTCAGCCGGTGGTGGAGGAAGTAGCTGAGCCTTTGCTTAAAGGTGCAGTCTGTAGAATTTAGTGGCATGTAGTAGAAAGTCTTTTAATTTGTGTGTAATCACCTTAACCTTCGTGTCTGTTTTGACTGTTCCTTCCTTCCCTCCTTCCCTCCTTCCTTCCTTCCTTCCTTGAGTTGAGTCGAATAAATAAAGTCATAATTAAGATGATATTTGCAGGTTTTTAAAGTTTTACTGTAAATGTCAGTCTGCTGTTTGGTTTATAGGAAGGATTCTGATGAGCTGTTGATATCGTTATAGTTGTTCATCCACTGGAGTTACAACCATTTTTAAACCTACATATTTATAGTTAAAGTTCTTGGTGTTTGGACGGGCCTTTAATATCAGGGAGCCACTGTTTCTTCTTGACTAGCTTGTCTATCTTCTGCACATGCTCAGTAGGATCAGCCTGTTAATGTGGTTGGAGAAACAAGTAGCACACAGCATCACCCAAAACTGCAAGTAAGGTATAAAAGGAATTAAAAATGCAAATTCAGAACGTCTTCTACATAATTCTTTGCTTTGTCAAATAAACACTTTGTCTTTTGAACTCTCAAACATCGACTGCATTGCTTTCCTCAAGTTTTGAACACGACACTAGCTCGTCTATCTTCTGCACATGCTCAGTAGGATCAGAATTACCCGTTAATGGGTTTGGAGGTATTTGCAGAAACAAGCTGAATCTCCTGCTGTGATCACGTTGTTTTTACACAAAAGCTGCATTGTAGAATTTACTTTAATGTGGACTGAGTAGTCTGAGTTTAGTGATTTTTCTTCAGCTGGCAGCAAACCAGACTCCTGACTTTGTTGATGATTACAGCGAACATTTGATCAACCCTTTTACAACCTTTCGACTGGTAACATGCTCACTAAAAATAATACAAAGTGCAGGAGGTGATCATGTGAGCAGCTCCTTATAGCAACAGGCAGAGACTCTGTCACACTTCACAGTCTCAATCATCACAGTATTTATGGTGTGAGGAAATTCCCTGCCATGTGTACAGAAGCCAAGACTCAAACCTGAACCCGATGTGAGCTGAGTGATCCTGACCTGAGATGGCAGCTGACAGCTCGATGGCATAAACTGTGTGAAACCCAGAGCTAACCCATCATTCTCTCTGAGGAGGGAGCAGAGGAGGAGGAGGAGGAGGAGGAGGGAGGGAGGGAGAGCAATCTTACTAATTTGAAGCAAGTTGAGCGATTTTATGAACTAAGCTGTGAAATATGACTTTAATAATGGTTGCAAATGGCAGCACCGGCGTCTGGGAGCATGGGAGTGGAGAGGAATACAGCGGGAATAAAAGTGTGGAAAATAAAGAAGTCAAAATTCCAACGCTGGGATCAACACCAGCTCCCTCCCTCCCCTCCCTCGCTCCCTCCCTCTGCCCACGCCGCCACCCTGGCAAAGCCTGCAAGCTAATGAAATGTGAAAATACTTGTGGGCGCTGTGACTATGGGCTCAGCGAAATCCAGCTCCATAAACTGATGATTAAACCGATGTCCCTGCGGCGGTGGGCCTAATTCAGCAGAGACGCTCCGCTCTGCTTTGGGCGGCCCCCGCGGCGACGCTCCGAGGAGGCGAAGAAGAGGAGCACGATTGAGACGACCGACGTCTGACGAGGAGAGGGTTTAACGGGTGGCGCGGGACGGTTTAATGGGGCACCGCGGCACCAGCCTGGCTTCACCCCTGCCCTGCGGTCGGAGCTTTAAAAAAATAAAAAAAACCATGATGTTGATGTTTGGATTCACTTTTTATGGCGTTTTTTTTCGCCTATTTTTAGAATGTGTGAAACAAACTGAAAATAATGATCCTGCAGACTTGTACTAACAAGCTTTTAATCAACTCAGCCCCAGATTTTCTTGTTTGGAGCCTGAACGCTGCAGTAATGTGAGGCATTTATCAACATTATAGCAGAGACACCTCCCTGCCAACATAAAAAAGCACATGTTGGGAAAGTCCCCCTTTTCTTTCAGCACTGCCTCATGATCCTCCTCTTCCTGTGCACTGAACTGCTGTCTGTATATGTACACACGATGCCTGCCACATTTGGTTCTCGATAGAAAACATGCACACTGTACACCCCCCCCCCCCCCCACCCACCGCCCCCCCTCCTTTCTTTCTATGAGAAATGGGAATTTAACGACCGCACCACCACTGGCTGCTCCGACCGACCAACCGAGCGATCCTGGGAAAGAGTTAAGGGATGTTGTTCATTGTCACATGACATTAGGAGCACCGACACAAACTCTCCTCCCCTCCTCTTCTGAACTGCCTCCCTCCACCACCCTCCCGCCCCTCCCGCCTCTTCACCCCCCCGAACCCCCAGCCCCGTACGCACATCTTGCCTGCAGATGTGGCGAAACCGCAAACACTTCAAAGTGCCTCCCCTCAGACCAACAGCGTACCCTGACGCCAACTGTAAATGTCCTGGACACAGTGCACGGAAAATATTAAACCCCCCCCACCCCACCCCACCCCGACTTGCAATGAACAGCCAGGCTGAAGCGGAGTCCGGGGGGGGGCGGAGGGTGGTAGAGGGGGGTAGCGGTGAGCAAGGAGGAGAGCAGACATCTAAAAAGGCCTCCTAAAAACAGTTAATGACTCATCATTCTGCTGCTCAACAACAAGGAGAGAGTCATCTGTCTGTCTGTCGGCCAGAAACAGGAACAGGAACAGGAACGCCGCTGCACTCCCGCCCCTCCCGTTCCTCCCGCTCCTCCCGCTCCCGCCGCCGCCGAAACACATCTGCAGGCCAGGCGGCGCTGCGTCACATGCTTGCTTACCTGTGTGTCATCAAAACATCTCCGAAAAGGAAACAACCTGAAACACGAAGAAGGAAAGAAAGACAGAAAAGAAGAAGAAGAAGAAAAAAAGAAAAAGAGAGAGGCCTTCAGCTGTGATGAATGCTGCTGTGATTGTGTTTCGTCTCAAGGCCTCTCCTCAGATAACTTGGTTAAAGATAATGATGTAATTGGCCGGCGGGGCCCCTAAAGAGCTCCATCACACTCCACCAAGACACGTAAAAAAAAAAAAAAAGAAAAAAGAAAGGAGTTGGTTGTGATAACATTTCACACAGCAGCTTAATTACAACACAACAAGCCGCGTCGTCACATGATCAAAAGACCAATTTTAACCAATTATATCAAACCACTGGTATTAAAAGTTCAAAGACAGACAGGTGGAGGAATATTACCCAAACTGCTCTGCTGTAAATGTCTCTTAGATTTAGAGTTTTAGAAGTATAACGGGTGAGAAATGATGTGATAGAGTGAAAGATGGTATGTGTTTCCTATCTTATATATTGAGAAGAAAAAATTACGTAATATCAGGAAATGGAAATGCAAAAAAAAGAAAGGAATATGGCTGAAACTTCAACAGAAACTTGTGTCGTCCTCCCGGGTCAAATTGACCCTGTCTGTTTTGACTGTTCCTTCTTTCCTTCCTCCCTCCCTCCTTCCTTCCTTCCTCCTTCTTTCCTCTATCCTCCTTTCCTTCCTTCCTCTTTTCCTTTCTCCCTCCCTCCCTCCTTCTTTCCTCTGTACTTCTTCTTTCCTCCCTTCCTTCCTCCCTCCCTCCTTCCTCCCTTCTTTCCTCTGTCCTTCTTCCTTCCTCCCTCCTTTCCTTCCTTCCTTCTTTCTTCCTCCCTTCTTTCCTCTGTCCTTCTTTCCTTCCTCCCTTCCTTTCTCTCTCCCACCCTCCCTCGCTCCATCCTTCCTTCCTCATTTCCTTCCTTCTTCCTTCCTTCCTTCTTCCTCCCTTCCATCCATCCTTCCTTCCATCCTTCCTTCCATCCTTCCTTCTTCCTCCCTTCCTTCCTTGACTTGAGGACAACAGGAGGGTTAAAAAAAATAGAAAGAATAGAAAGTATTGAGCAATATCTCTGAGTGTGTGGGTGTGTGTCTGTGAAATCATCTGCAGCAGCACATGTGCTCTCTCTCTCTCTCTCTCTCTCTCTCTCTCTCTCTCTTCTCGTACACACATCATACGTGGGATTGCGTGCCTGCAGCTCCACGCCGTTTCTCATGGAAGATGAAATGCGTTGCTCGCCGTCCCAGGAGGCGCTGGCTGGGAAGGGTTTGAAAAACGAGAAGGGGAAACATGGCAACGTCTCCTCTGATTCCACATCCCAGGGAACTTTGACCTCCAGCAGAGAAACCAAAATAAAAAATCCCCTTCTCGCCGCCAAGCCAGCACAACAGGAAGATGGGGTCGGCGAGGAGAGGTGGAGGGAGGGAGAACAATGAAGCCTCTCTCTTTGGCTCCAGATGGGTGCTTTTTGACAGCTCCAAAGCTTTTGTTCTGGTAAAATAAGCGGGCACCGTCTCTGAGCTTTGCAAGGTTGCCAGACATCGTAGATTTCTCATGATGATGATGATGATGATGATGATGATGCTCTACGCCGGGGTTTAATATCACAGGGCGGAGGATCTTCCACCACAGAAGAAGAGATGTAAGGAGGAGGAGGAGGAGGAATAAACTCTCACCAGTGTGATGTATTACTACTCTGCTGGGTCTTTACTCCGGCTTACATGCAAACACACACACACACACACACACACATACACACACACACACACACACACACGCACGCACACACACACGCACACAGGTATGTTATGTGCAGCAGAGTCGGCCCGAGGCATCAAAGAACAAAGTGGCTGCTGTGAGAGTGAATTTCACGTCAAAGATAAAAGCTCAGTGTAGCAGCGGTTAGCCGCCGTTAGCAGCGGTTAGCAGCGGTTAGCATGTCGCCTAACAGCAAGAAGGTTCTGGGTTCAAATCCACCGACCGACTGGATGGATGAGGCCTTCCTTCATATCATGCATGTTCTTCCTGTTCTAGTATGGGTTCTCTCCAGCTTCTGAAACATGCATGCCTCCGTGTTGAGCCAGATGAGGAGGCTCGGGCATCTAATCAGGATGCCTCCCTGGTGAGGTGTTCAGGGCCCGTCCCACCGGTAGGAGACCCCGGGGAAGACCCAGGACACGC
>JAJDFG010001262.1:37500-41361 GCA_021039105.1 Scomber colias
ATTTTGGCCTCCCTGATTTTATATGTGACGATAAAGCAGGGTATGCATTAGGGCGTGGCTACGTCCTGATTGACAGGTTGATTGACCAATGTCCTCGAGATCCAGCCCTCGTAACCATAGCAACCTCCCCGCTCCGCCCATGGCCCCGCCTCATGCCCATATAAGTAGAATCCGTGTTTTTATTTTTCCCAGCATGCACCTGAAATTTTCAAGATGGCGCTGCCTAGATTAGAAACTATTGGCTTCCGAGCAGCAGTCCACAAACCAATGGGTGACGTCACGGATGATACGTCCATTTCTTCTATACAATCTCTGACAGGGATTTCAAACATGCGGCGTGTGGGCCAGATCCGGCCCGCCGAGGGGTCTGATCTGGCCTGCTTGCCTTATTCCTCCCTTCCTTACATCTTCCCTTCCTTCCTTTCTGTCTTCTTTTTCTTCCTTCCTTCTTTCCTTCCATTTGTCCTTTCTTCTTTCCTTCTTTCATGTCTTCTTTTACTTCCTTCCATCCATCCATCCTTCCTTCCTTCCTTCCTTAATTCCTTCCGTCTTTCATTCCTGTCTACTCTTCCTTCTCCTCCTTCTTTTACCTCCTTTCTTCCTTCCTTTCTTCCTTCCTTCCTTCATTCCTTCCGTCTTTCATTCCTGTCTACTCTTCCTTCTCCTCCTTCTTTTGCTTCCTTCCTTCCGTCTTTCATTCCTGTCTACTCTTCCTTCTCCTCCTTCTTTTCCTTCCTTTCTTCCTTCTATCTGTCCTTCCTCCCTTTCTTCCTTCCATGCTTCCATCCTTCCTTCCTTCATTCCTTACTTCCTTCCTTCATTCCTTCCATCTGTCCTTCCTCCCTTTCTTGCTTCCTTCCTTAATTCCTTCCGTCTTTCATTCCAGTCTACTCTTCCGTCTCCTCCTTCTTTTCCTTCCTTACTTCCTTCCTTTCTTCCTTCCTTCCTTCCTTCCTTCCATCTGTCCTTCCTCCCTTTCTTCCTCCCATGCTTCCTTCCTTTCTTCCTTCCTTCCTTCCTTAATTCCTTCCGTCTTTCATTCCTGTCTACTCTTCCTTCTCCTCCTTCCTTCCTTTCTTCCTTCTATCTGTCCTTCCTCTCTTCTTCCTTCCATCTTTTTAATGAAAATTGGGCAGTATGTGGCCCTTTAGTCCACCTTAATGCCCCTCTGTTCACCCCAAACGCCTCTCTGGTTCATTGACCCAAACTTTCCCCCCTGATCAGCCTCACAGGTGCCCCTCTGCCTGCAGCTTGGGGCAACAAACCCCCCGCCCCCCCCCCCCCCCCCCCCTCCCCCCTCCGAACCCATAAACTAGAATGATCCTTCTCAGAGATGCATGGAGGAGGAAACGTGTGTTGTGGTCACTCAGGATTGTCTGCTTGTTTCTTTTATACGACTTTATGTTTGTTTTCATCCTTCAGATCCGCCGACCGACAGGATTCAAGCCAATCACCTCGCTCGATGCTTCGTGTGTGTGTGTTGAGATCTGGTAGGTGTGTGTGTGTGTGTGTGTGTGTGTGTGTGTGTGTGTGTGCGTTGGCTCCGCTGTGACCTTCGTTTAATCATAACACACACAGACATTCACATTTATCTGTGGAGAGAAACATCTAACTTTAACCCAAATGTCACCCTGAGCAGAAGTGCATACGAGGTTCCTCATCTTCAGTTTTACCCCTGCTACACACACACACACACACACACACACACACACACACACACACACACACACACACACACACACGCAGGGATTGTCAGCCGTATCTATTACCAAATACCATGACCATGGATTTGATTTGGAGGAATAAGACAGTACGTGTAATGACAGCATTAAGGCTTGTTCTGCATATATTGAGTTTCAAGGAAAATGAAGACAGATGCTTCTCCCTCGCTGCTCTTACACGTCAACAGAAATAAGGCAAAAACACATTCCTGGTGGCTACGCTGGCTGTGTTTAGCCCTGTCTGTGTGTGTTCTGCCCCGGCACTTGAAGGGCCCAAATAACAGGCGATGCTGGATGTCTTGACTTGAAGCCAAGGCTCCTTGCCATCGTCAGCCGGTAACGTGAGTAATGAGCTCTGTCAGACGCTGGCGGCTGACTGATGTTTTCCACTGCAGACGAACCTCCCTGAGAGCTGACGGCCACATGCTAACGACAGATCCATGCACGCAAATGGCGGCGTATCTGACGGCCCCTAAAGAGGAAGGTGATGAGATGATTGGCGTGGTACGCCCACGAACTTCTCAGCTCGAGGTTGTGACCTGGTTGGAATATGGAGATGGGGTAGTGTGTGTTCTTTGGTTGAGATTACGACACGAGGGAGCGAGTACGCCTTCGGGACCGGCAGCGTGCACCGCGAGTTCACCGACACTTTCTTTCTTTTTTTTTATATCCGTGAGACTTTTGTGTCTGAGCTTAGTGCTGTCAGACTCTGTTGGAGTTTCGTCATGTGTGAATGTGACTCTAGTGTTTGGAACGGCAATTTTCGGGGAACCGGCAAACAAGATGAAAGCTGTGGGAAAGCGCAGCAGTGTGTCTGAAGTTTAAACAGTCAGGAAAGTACGACTTGCTTTTGTCAAACGTTAACTTGACAATAACAGGGCCTCAACTCAGCGTTCACACAACCTTTATTAACTCCAGTTTGTTCCAGTAGGGCTGCAACCAATGAATATATTATCATGTAATCTGTCAGTTATTTTCTTAATTAATAAATTGTCGATCCCTGTTTCCCCCGGAGCTCAAGTTGACGTCTTCAAACACTCAACAGTCCAACAGCCAAAGATGTTTACTATCATAGAAGACTAAAGAAACCACAAAATATTCACATCTGAGACTATTTGATGCTAAAATAATTCCCAATTCATTTTTCTGTCGATCAAATAACCAATTAACCGATTCTGTTGGTTATATATTACAAATTTCTGTCTTTCAGCATCATCTTTAGCTACAAATTGTATTTTGTGGGTTTCTTTTAAATAGGTTTGTGTCATTTTATAAAATTAATAATCACTGATGTATTATAAGAGCTGATATTGGACCAAAAATGGTGCCAAATCAGGCCTATAAGAATTACTCAGCCCACAGACTTTACATTGTGACGACGCCACAGATTTAACACAAACATAAATCCTCCATGGATCAAAAGTTCATAAAATAAAGAGTCATAATTGAGCTTGTCTGCAGTTCGAGGCGTCCTGTCAACAGTTTAATACACGTCTCTTTTACAATGGTGGTCTACGGGGGGGGGTAGTGGGATGCAATACCCTGAGTGACCACTGGGGGGGAAATTGGAGGCAAGGCTGAGTGTCGTCTCTCTATCAGTTCTTATAATTGTAGCCTAGACTGAAGGTTCATAATCATAACGATCAACAAGATCTCCAAACTAAACAACCAGATGGTTTGATCACGTGACTTCAGAGCGATAACATCTGGCGACATTTGTTTTTACTTTTCAAAACCGTCACACATCGCTGTTAAACAATAACGATGTTTTATGATGTGACAACTTCTGTGGATAAGGTCTGCTTTGGTTTAGGCACGAAAGCCACTTGGTTAGGTTTCGGGAAAGATCCTGGTTTGGTTTAAAATGATCCCTTTGTTAAGTTTGGAATAACATGTGACGTTAAAGTTCCCTGATGTTAGGCAACCTTCGTCGTCATGGCTACAGAAGTAACCAAGGTAACCAAGACGTTTGCCTGAATCATCAAATAACTGCCAGAAAATTTAAATTCTTTGAAACTAGAGTTTATTGGACCTTCTGACAAGTAATTAACTTTCCTGTCGTCCTCCTGGGTCAAATTGACCTCGTCTGTTTTGACTGTTCCTTCTTTCCTCCCTTGCTTCCTTCCTTCCTTCCTCCCTC
>JAJDFG010001263.1:0-10000 GCA_021039105.1 Scomber colias
AAAGCAGGGTATGCATTAGGGCGTGGCGACGTCCTGATTGACAGGTTGATTGCCCAATGTCCTTGAGATCCAGCCCTCCCAAGCAACCATAGCAAACCCCCCGCCCCGCCCATGGCTCCACCTCATGCCCATATAAGTAGAATCCGTGTTTTTTTTTTCCCAGCATGCACCTGAAATTTTCAAGATGGTGCTGCCCAGATTCGAAACTATTGGCTTCCGAGCAGCAGTCTACAAACCAATGGGTGACGTCACGGATGTTACGTCCATTTCTTTTATACAGTCAGCCAAAAAGGATCGATTAACGGGAGACATTTCGATGCTTCTTTGTATCGATTTATTCCGTTCAATACTTTTAAAGGTATTGAGTATTGGTTTATCAGGTAGTTGTTTGGTGGAAAATGTCGATCACAGTTCACACAACCTAAAGATATTCATTTTATTGTCAAAGAAGACTAAATAGACCTTTAAAGTATTCACTTTTTAGAAGCTGGATTATCAAAAGTTGGTGAAATATTTGATAGTTGACAACTAATCGATTAAGTAAGACGACAACAGGAAGTGATGACCTTATTAACAAGACTCAAGTTTGATTGATTGTTTAACGTATGATCCACACCGACGAGTATCGAGACACGATCCGATTCATTTCACTGAAGAAGCAAACGTCACTATAAAACACAGACTGAGAGTTTTTGTCTTTAGTTAGAAAAACACAGCGGCCTGTTTGTTAAAGTCTATTTTTATTCTTGTATCTTTCCGCCTATCATAGTGATAGAAGTTGCTGGTCACCACACACACACACACACACACACATACATATATAGAGTAATGTCAATGAGGTGTGTGTGTTCGTCAGTAGGTAAGGAGGCATGTCACGTTATCTACAGTCCTCTGTTCCTTATCTCTGAGCTCACTGAGGACTGTGGCTCCTGGTTTAAGCCTTAGATAGTCTACAACTCACACACACACACACACACACACACACACACACACACACACACACACACACACACACACACAGATAAGAGGGAGAGAGAGCTTCTGTGTAATGGAAAGAGATACGACAGTGGTCAAGTTTGATGTCTGACCAGAGACGCCAACAGCAACCAGTTTTAGTCATCAGAGACGAACACACACACACACACACACACACACACACACACACACACACACACACACACACACACACACTCATGACCTTATCTCAACTTTCCCATCGTTCAGTGGCTCTAACCTTTTGGTTTTATACCTCATTAAACCTCCCGCCCCCTCTCCTCTCGCCCCCTCTCCTCCTGAAATCAGTAACAGCCTCAAAACAAGCTTAAACGTTTGGCTGGCTCTCTCTCTATTGTCAGCGATAGAAAAAAGCGCAGCGTCACTCTCAGTTTGGAGCCGCACATTAACTTTTTCCAGTTCAGCTGAGAGAGCGTGACGTTGTTAAACTGACAGCGTTGAGAAGGTACTGAGAAGGAAATGTGGGGATAGAGGATTCAAGATGAACAGAGATGGATTTTTGTCGTTTTCCGATCCTTTAAGTCATAAAAATGTCTTTATTAATGATGTGAAACCCTCATATTTTTAGTGTAAATACATCATTGGCACCTGAAGTTGTTGAAACTGAAGAAAGAAGCTGAAAAATAAAGCAATTTCAGTTCCCTAGAGTTCGTTTTTTCTAGTAGAGGATTGTATTTAGTTAATATGTTTGATCAGTTTCACAATAAAAGTAGTAAAATGTCTTTATTAGTGATGTGAAATCCACATTTTTGAGCCTGGCGTGGAAATTCTGTGCTCTTGGTGAAGACTGAAGTAGAGACTTCCGTCGGCCGACAAGGTTTATTTTCTTTGCAAAGAAAAGGTCAATCAACAAGTGAGCGGTTCGAAATGAAGAAAGACCCCAAGCATGGGGAAACATGAACATTTATACCTGAGGGAAAGGCCCACCTCTGGGGGTGTGTTTTAACATCCTTTGTCTGCTGCTGTGGGGTCGGCCTCTTACCTATGGTGTGCTTCCATACTCTTTTGTCTTTCGCAGGTATCAGTACCGACCCCCTGAAGTGTGAAATTAAGAGGTCTAGACAACACAATTTAAAATACACAAGGGTTTGAATGGGTGTCTCAGGTAGTAGAAATGCAAAGGAATTTAAAAGTCTGATATCTTGGTGAGACGGTGGGAGGTTGGGTGTCTTACAAAGAAGTTGAAATTACCATTACACTTTAATATCCAACCAAAATCAACAGAAAAAAATGAAATGAATGGAGAATATTGTATTTAACTTAACGTATCATCTGTATTTGTTTTCTTTTTCAATCTATTTACAGTTTCTGAATATTCTCTAATGATTTTCACATAAAAAAATGGTTTTGTCAGTTTTGTTTCATCACTTAAAACTGCATATTTATACATAATTCAAGGTGCTACTATAACAAATTTGTCTTTCTTAAACTCCTTGACTCATCACCTCACCTCCCTCCACACACACGAACACACACACCAGTCTTAACTCTTTAATTTGTGTTTTTAGGGTTTGCGTGATGTGTTTGAGAACTACTACAGAAAGCAGCGGAGGAAACAGGCTCGCCTCGTGCTGCAGCCGCACTCTAACATGGTACGACTTTCACACCTTCACCTGCGACCTGCCTGTCTATACACTCCTAACTACACACTCCTAACTACACACTCCTAACTACACACTCCCTTCCCTCACTCTCACACACACTTCCCTTAATCTATAACTGATTTTTTTCTTTCTACAGCTATGAAAACTGAACAAAATGAAGGTTTTAAAGTTTAAATTGTGTCAAAAATGGATTAATTTTTAGCTTTAACCCTCCTGTTGTCCTCGAATCAAGGAAGGGAGGAAGGAAGGAGGGAAGGAGGAAGGAGGGAAGGAAGAAAAGGGAACGAGGGAAGGAAGAAAAGAAGGAAAGGAGGGGAGGAAGGGAGGAAGGAAGGGAGGAAAGAAGGAAGGGAGGAAGGGAGGATGGAAAGGAATGAAGGAAGGATGGAGGAAAGAAGGAAGGAAGGATGGAGGAAAGAAGGAAGGAAAAGAGGAAGGGAGGAAGGAAAGAAAGGATAGAAGAAAGAAGGATGGAGAAAAGAAGTAAGGAGGGAAGGAGGAAAGAAGGAAGGAAGGATAGAGGAAAGAAGGAGGGAAGGAAAGAAGGAAGGTAGGAAGGAAAGATAGAGGAAAGCAGGAAGGATGGAGGAAAGGAGGAATGAAGGAAGGAAAGAAGAACAGAAGGAAGGAAGGAAGGAAGGAAGGAACAGTCAAAACAGACAGGGTCAATTTTAAATGAGTGTTTTTAATGTTTGAAGCCAGTTTTTCATTTTTAAGATTCAGAATTCAGCATCTTTATAATTATGTCACACTTTTTTTTTTGTCTTTTTGCTGTTGGACTTTTGTTTCCCTCCTTCTCTCTTTTTCTGTTTTCTTCCCTTCTTCTTCTTCTTTTTTTTTTTTTTAACCTTTTCTAGCACGAAAACTCTGGAGGGATACAGGCGGTACTTCAATCAGATTGTCGGGTAAGTCAAGTTAATCCATCCCTTCAAAATGAAAACATCTTTTTGGGGGTAAATATTATTCAAAAATGTATCGAGGATGTTTGTCTATCTCTCCACTCTTCCTTTCTCTCCCTCCCTCCATCCATCCATCCATCCATCCATCCATCCATCCGTCCATTGTGTAACTTGGCAGAAGACGGAAAGCAAACATCTCTCTGTTTAGCGACACCTCATTTCATTTCATCTGAGTGACTTCTGACCATTTGACATCTTTTCATCTCCCTCTCTTCCCACACCGACTCCTCCCCTCCTCCTCCTCTCCTCCTCCCCGTCCTCCCCTCCTTTCTTACTTTTCCTCTCATCCATCACTCCATCCAATTCTCTACGTCTCATTCACACACACACACACACACACACACACACATGCCGAGTGGTGACGATTGATAGAGTGTGTGTGATGGTTGGTTGGCTTATTACTGTTATTCCTTCTGTCTGTCTGACTGGAGCAGACGCTTCTATAAACACCACCGAGGCTGGACACTGACACACACACACACACACACACACACACACACCACATACACTCAAGCCTGTTATTCCCATTTGAAGTGTCGGAAAGTGCCATCCCATGTCTGTTGCATCTCTTATCCGTCAATTAATTTATCTGTTGTGTTTACACTCTCAATAACAGCTGCAGAGCTCATTTTAAAATCTTTTTTTCATTCATTAAAACTTTATTTACAACCCCAATTCAAAAACAAAAAGAAGTTGGGACGCTGTGTTAAAATACAAATAAAAACTGAATTAAATGATTTGCATATCTCTTGAACCCATATTTTATTCACAATAGAACAAAGATAAGATATCAAATGTTTAAAAGTGAGGTTTTTTACTGTTTCATGAAGAGTATTAGCTCATTTTAGGATTTGATGGCAGCAACACGTCTAAAAAAAAAAAAGGGATGAATGGGGGAAAGAAACGGTTGGAAAAGTAAGAAACAGCTGGAAGGACATTTTCGCAGCTAATTAGGTTAATAGGCGAAGAACATCTTGGAGAGGAAGAGTCATTGAGAAGTGAAGATGGGCAGAAGTGAAAAGCTGTGGAACAATTTCAAAATAAAGTTCCTCAATGTAAAATTGTGAAGACTGAATATATCATCATCTACATTACTTTAATATCATCATCTTCTTCTGATTCTGAGACATTTGCCATCAGAAGAAAAACGTATTTTTAATACCAATAACTAATTTCAGATCAGTAATAACAAGGTTTTTATTGAAGCCAACATCTGGAAGCGCATTAGTGGCATTAGTAAAGTGAGAAGTGACAAAAACTTGCATTGTTAACCCTCATGTTGTCCTCGAGTCGAAGGAAGGAATGAAGGAAATAAGGAAGGAAAGGAGGGAGGGAGGAAGGAGAGAGGAAGGAGGGAGGAAGAAGGAAGGAAAGGGAGAAGGAAGGAAGGGAGGAGGAGGGAGGGAGGGAGGAAGAAGGAAGGAAAGGAGGGAGGAAGGAAGAAAAGAAGGAGGAAGGAAGGAACAGTCAAAACAGACTAGTAAAATAACATCTGGCAACGCAGCGGCATCGCTAAAAAGGAGTGAGGAGGGGCAGAAAACTTGAGCATTAAGGTGATTTTACGGGTTTTAAAGGTTTTAAACAAACTTCCTGAGTAAAACTAAACTTATTTGGAAGAGAAAACAGAAAAAATATGTCTGTTAGAAACATCCAAAGCAGTTTAACGACAGCTTTGACCCATCACACTTGCTGTAGTTGAGCACACACACCATTGTTCCATGCAATGAGGGAGCAGTAGGTCGGTTTGGATAAATTGGATCTAAGTCTAATCGTCAGCTCCCAGATCTCATTGACGACTCTGGTGAGAACATTTTTCTCATAACTGAAACAAACTCATCATGTGACCAAAAAAAAAAAAAAGAGAAGAAGTCACTCCAAGAAGCAAATGGAGATACATGCAAAATGAAAATATGGAGAGAGAGAAAAAAAATAAAAATAAAAAAAAAAGTTTTCCAAAATATTTGAACTCTTCAGTAATGACAGAGAAAACGAAGCGGGCCACAAAGTCGACCACAGCGCGGCTCCATTGTGGTCTTGGCGAAGCTCGGCCGGGCATCGGTTTGAGTGAGACATTGTTGTCAGTGGACATAAACCAAAATCACTCCAGCGGGAGCGATTTGATCCATTTCACACATGCGTCATTTGAAGGGAAGCGGTGCAAAAAACACGTGATTGACGAGTGCGGTCGCCTTGACGGCTCGATTGGACGAACGGGGATGTTTGACGATACTCGTAAATGATTTCAAAAATTTAAGGGGGGGGGGGGGGGGTGGGGGGGGGCGGGGAACCACGGTGGCTTTTCTGGAGAAGTTGTCAGAAGTCAGTAAAAATGATTCAGAAATATGAAGGATGGAATTCAAATGATTTTTTTTGTCTTGGCTTTCCAGATTCTTTGTTGTGGAGGATCACATCCTTCACACCACGCAGGGTTTGGTCAACCGAGCGTACGTAGAGGAGCTTTGGGAGTTGGCCCTGTCCAAAATCATCCGCCGCTCTGAGGACACACTCTGTAAGGAAGCAGGAAGCAACCCACAACACACTCAACACTAAACACAAAACACATGTAACTAACACACAACTGTGAAGCTCTCCGTCCACATTAAAACCCAGGAGATCATTGAGGTCTGGTTGGTCAGGATAGATAGATGGAGAGATAGATAGATGGAGAGATGGAGAGATGGATAGATAGATAGATAGATAGATAGATAGGTAGGTAGGTAGGTAGGTAGGTAGATAGATAGATGGGTAGATAGATAGATGGATAGATAGATAGATAGATAGATAGATAGATGGATGGATGGATGGATGGATGGATAGATAGATAGATACTATAGATGGATACCTAGATGGATAGAAAGGAAGATAGGAAGGAAATGAGTAAGGAGGGAGGGAGGGAGGAAAAGAGGAAGGAACTAAGGAGAGAAGGGAGGAAGTATGGAAGGAGGAGGAAGCAAAGAAAGAGGGAAGGAAGGGGAAGAACGAAGGAAAAATGGAAGAGAGGGAGGAAGGAAGGAAAGAAGGAACGGTCAATAGATAGATAGGGAGGAAAAGAAAAAGGAGGGAGGAAAGAAGGAAGGAAGGAAATTAGTAAGGAGGGAGGGAAGGATGAAAAGAGGAAGGAACTAAGGAGAGAAGGGAGGAAGGAAGGAAGTATGGAAGGAGGAGGAAGCAAAGAAAGAGGGAGGAAGGAAGGAAAAAAAGGAACAGTCAAAGGAGATAGATGGATGGATGGATAGATGATAGATAGATGGATAGATAGGGAGGAAAAGAGGAAGGAACTAAGGAGAGAAGGAAGGAAGTATGGAAGGAGGAGGGAGCAAAGAAAGAGGGAAGAAAAAAATAAAGAAAGAGGGAGGAAGGAAGGAAAGAAGGAACAGTCAAAAGAGATAGATAGATAGATAGATAGATAGATAGATAGATAGATAGATGGATGGATGGATAGATAGATAGATAGATAGATGGATAGATGGATAGATGGGGCAGGAAAAGAGGAAGGAAGAAAGGAAGGGAGGAAATTAGTAAGGAGGGGAGGGACGGATGAAAAGAGGAAGGAACTAAGGAGAGAAGGAAGGAAGGAAGTATGGAAGAAGGAGGGAGCAAAGAAAGAGGGAAGAAAAAATAAAGAAAGAGGGAGGAAGGAAGGAAAGAAGGAACAGTCAAAAGAGATAGATAGATAGGGAGGAAAAGAGGAAGGAAACTAAGGAGAGAAGGAAGGGTGGAAGGAAGGAAGTATGGAAGGAGGAGGGAGCAAAGAAAGAGGGAAGGATGGGAAGAACGAAGGAAAAATTAAAGAAAGAAGGAAGGAAGGAAAAGAAGGAACAGTCAAAAGAGATGGATAGATAGATAGATAGATAGATAGCACAAAGCCCTATTGTATCTATAACCGACGAGGCGAGGGCCCGTTCATCTCTGCTTGCAGCTTTAATTATTATCATGATGACCCTCACGCTTCCTGACCCTCTCTCTTCTCTCTCTTCTCTCTCTTCTCTCTCTTCTCTCTCTCCCTCAGTCGTACTGTGACGACCCCAGACCTGGTGCTGGATCTGAAGAACCTCATTGTCCTTTTGCTGATACGCTGCAGGTATGTCTGTGTCCAGGTCTCTCCTCCCTGCAGCTCTCTTTAACATCATCCATCGCTCATTTCTACGTCTTTCTCTCTTTTTTTGTGAGTTTTTTGTTCGCCTCGGTACGTGCCAGGTTAGCTATTTGACTCCGGAGGCTCATGAAACTTGTTCAAAGCCGTGTTTTGTAGGTTCCTAAAGTAGACGGCTGCCAATCTCCAAGCACAGACTTTCTTTTCTTTCTTTAGTTCAACTTTTCTTTTTTTCTTTTTTTTTTTTAATCCTGTGATGTCAGTTTGCTCGCCGTAAATTTAACTTATAAACTAACCCTGGATGGATTGAGTGTGGCGGATGAGAGAGGATGGAGGCATGGAAAGGAGATGGAGATGGAGGGGATGTGGGTGAAAACCGGATGGGAGAAACGTTGAGAAAAGAGTGAAAGAGAGAGAAAGAATAAGGGAGGAGAAGAGATGTATAGATGGTACGATGCCCAAAATTAATTCTTGTGAAATGATGAGGTGCCAATGACTGAATTTCTCTTCTTTTTCTCCTTTTTCTCCTTTTTCTTCTCTTCTCTTTTCTTCTCTTCTTCTTCTTCTTCTTCTTCTTCTTCTTCTTCTTCTTCTTCTTCTTCTTCTCTTCTTCTTCTTCTTCTTCTTCTTCTTCTTCTTCTTCTTCTTCTTCTTCACTCTTCTCTTCTCTTCTCTTCCTCTCTTCTCTTACTTTCTGTACTTTCTATTTTCTTTTGTCGTCTTATCTTTTCTATTTGCTCGTCTTCTCTCCCTCTTCTGTCTTCTTCTCTTCTCCTCTTCTTTTCTTGTCTCTTCTTCTTTTCTTCTCGTCTCTTCTTCTCTTCTCGTCTCTTCTTCTCTTCTTGTCTCTTCTTCTTTTCTTCTCTTCTCTTTTTGTCTCTTCTTCTCTTCTGTCTCTCTTCTTGTCTTCTCTTCTTGTCTTGTCGACTTCTCTATTCTTTGTTCTTTTCTTTTCTATTCTCTCCCCTCCTTCTCTTTATTTCTCTTCTCTTCTTTTCTATTCATTCTTTTCTTTTCTTTTCTTTTCTATTCGTTTTTGTCTTCTTGTCTCTTCTCTTCTGTCTTTTCTTCTTCTTCTTTTTCTCTTCCCCTTCTTCTTGTGTAGTTGTATAGAAATACAGATGCATATTCAATACAACTTTACTGTATTTTAAGATTTTTATTCTACCAAAATAAAACTCATATAAGATTAATTATTTTGGTTTCTATTTCAGCTCTGAAAACATACACTCATACATATATGTGATTAAAAATAGAGAGAGTAGAGATGGTTTTTCCTCCCCAACCTATAAAATTCAAAGTGTTGTGAGATTAATTAGCTTCTTTTAAACCACCTGTTAGCCTGTGTGGTAGCTGCACTGATTTGTGGTGAAATGAAACTGATGTTTTAGGTTGCAAATGTTGGTTAAAACTTTATATGAAGTATTTTATTGTGCACATTTTGAATGAGCTGGACTTGTTCGTCAGTGTCCATATTTTCAGAGTTTAGTGTGACGCTGATCGTTGTCTTTTGTCTCCCTCTCTCCTGCAGGGTTACGGTTATCCCGGTGTCACAGCTGTTCGACATGCTGCTGGAGATGAGAGACCAGTACGGAGAAATCCTGCTGAAGAAGTGGAACCTCACCTTCAGGTACTGACGGAGCGAGAAAGCCGATGATGCAACACGTTCGCTCGCTGCTTCTGCTAATGCTAATGCTAACGCTAACCCTGCTGCTGCTGCTGCTGCTGCTAAACCTTAACCCTGCTGCTAACACTGCTGCTGCTGCTAACACTGCTGCTAACCCTAACCCTGGTGGCTGCTGCTACTGCTGCTGAAGCTGGTGCTGCTGCTAACGGCAATGCTGCTGCTGTGGCTGCTGCGGCTGCTGCTGCTACTAACCCTGCTGCTAACGCTGCTGCTAACCCTAACCCTGGTGCTGCTGCGGCTGCTGCTGCTAACCTTAACCCTGCTGCTAACCCTAACCCTGGTGCTGCTGCTGCTGTCGCTGATGCTGTTGCCGCTGCCACCACATCAAAGCCCATCGTTTTGTTTTTCAGTAGCTAAGAACGTGTTTATGAGTGCGTGCTGAACTGACCTTACCCTTTTTCTGGTCATGAGGGTCATAAGGTCTAGTGTGTGGTGCCACAACATACACACACACACACACACATCACACACATCACACACACACACTACTGTTGGTTTGTGGGAAACGTCCTCGTCCCAGTTTTGAAGTTTTACGACTAGCCAGAGAGAGGAAGTGCTTTAAAAACAACGTACGGAACATTCCCTGCCCTTCGGAGCGGGTAGTACCCTTACAAGTGTGGTGTGTGTGTGTGTGTGTGTGGTG
>JAJDFG010001263.1:12500-17500 GCA_021039105.1 Scomber colias
GTTTCTACTGTAGTACAACCAAATACTGGCTCTAGAGAGTGTCTTTCATGTTCTTTCGTGAGTTTCAAGGCCACTGTAGGTTCTAGGATGGATAGATAGATACATACCTAGATACCTAAATAGATAGATACCTAGATACCTGATAGATGGATAGATGGATAGATGGATGGATGGATGGATGGATGGATGGATAGATAGATAGATACCTGGATAGATAGATACCTGGATAGATAGATAGATGGATAGATGGATGGATGATAGATAGATAGATAGATAGATAGATAGATAGATACCTTGATAGGTAGATAGATGGATAGATGGATGGATAGATACCTAGATGGATGGATGGATGGATACCTAGATAGATAGATAGATAGATAATGTAAGCATTAAAAAAGTAATAAAGCAACAAACAACAGACAATATAAAGACAGTAAAAAGAGGTGTAAGAGTAAAATAAACCAATAGCAAGCAAAAACAACAACATATATAATGCCTAAATATAAATAAGGATGCTAAAAGAGAAGATAATTGCTTGTGGTGCTAAGATACTAAACTAACAGGTGATTTTCATCCTTAACACGAGGAATATATTGAATGAATCTGATTGTTTTTGTTCAGCCAGTGTTTAAAAATGTTTACAGAGATCTTGGTATTACAACAGAGCTCAGAGATGCTATTTTCCACTCAGAAGTAGATGACAGCTGGCTCCGTTAGCTGGCCGGACTCAACGACAGAGTCCCATAAACCATAAACTGCGACATGAGTAGTTACACTCTGCAAACGGCGCGGTTTATGGGAGTGTCGTGAAACCAGATGGTTATCTGGCTCCGAACGTCGTCGCAGTGAATTTAACGATCGCATCTCTGAAGGAGAAACTCGACTGGAAAAAAAAAAAGGAGACTGCTGCACACTGATTTTGGGTTTTGTGATGATGAAGTATCGTCTCTGGTGGAAGTCAGTTTGTCCTGTTGTCCTCTAGTCAAGGAAGGAAGGGAGGGAGGGAGGAAGGAAGAAGGAAGGAAGGGAGGAAAGGAGGGAGGAAGGAAGAAGGAAGGAAAGGAGGAAGGATGATGGAAGCAAAGGAGGGAGGAAAGAAAGAGGAGAGGAAAGGAGGAAAGAAGGACGAAGGAAGGAAAGGGGGAAGGAAGGGAGGGAGGAGAGAGGAAAGAAGGAAGGGAGGAAAGAAAGAGGGAAGGAAGGGAGGAAAGAAGGACCAAGGAAGGAAAGGGGAGGAAGGAAGGAAGGAAGGAAGGAAGGAAGGAAGGAAGGAAGGAAGGAAGGAAGGAAGGAAGGAAGGAAGGAAGGAAAGCACGAAGGGTGGAAAGGAAGGAGGAAGATGGAACGAAAGGAAGGAAAAGGAAGGAAGAAAGAAAGAGGGAAGGAAGGGAGGAAAGAAGGACGAAGGAAGGAAAGGGTGAAGGGAGGGAGGAAGGAAAGAGGGGAAGAAGGAAGGAGGGAAGGTAGGGAGGAAAGAAGGACAAAGGAAGGAAAGGGTGAAGGGAGGGAGGAAAGAAGGAAGGAAAGAGGGGAAGACGGAAGGGAGGGAAGAAGGAAGGGAGGAAGGACAGGAGGGGAGGAAGGAACGGAGGAAAGTGAAGGGAGGAAGGAAAGAAGGACAGGAGGAAGGAAGAAAGGAAGGTGATGGAGGAAGGAAAAAAGAAAGGGAGGAAAGAAAGAGAGAGGGAAGGAAAGAAGGAACAGTCAAAGTCAGACGGGATCAATTTGACCCGGGAGGACGACAGGAAGGTTAAAACATCACTAAAGTGTTATTAATGTGTTATTGTATTTTGTAAAGGCGGGGTGGGGGTTGGGGGTGGTGGAGGGTTGGGGGGGGGCGGGGGGGGTGGAAATGAATTGTTCCCACGCTTGAAAAAATATTGAAATTTATTTCATTTGGCCTCCTCCGCTTTATCCATAATACTCCTAAAATATGGTGCAGGAACCCAAAATTGCCTCCCAGATGGTTTGGTGTTATGATCAGCTGAGAACAATCCTCTTATTCCACCGATACGGATAATGTCACTGACACTGTATCAAGATCACTCATCATATCAAACATCTACCCTGGTGTGATCGTAGACGCAGAATATTTTTGGGAGGAAAGGGGGAAGGAAGGGAGGAAGGAAAGGAAAGGAGGGAGGAAGGAAGGGGGATGGGAGACAGGAAGGGAGGGAGGATGAGGGGAAAGGAGGAGGAAAGATGGAATGGAGGAAGGAAGAAGGAAGCAAAGGAGGGAGGGATGGAAGAGGGAAGGGAGGGAGGAAAGAAAGAGGGAAGGAAGGGAGGAAAGAAGGATGAAGGAAGGGAAGGGGGAAGGGAGAGAGGAAGGAAGGGAGAATGAGAGGAAAGGAGGGAGGAAGGATGAGAGGAAAGGAGGCACGAAAGATGGAATGGAGGAAGGAAGAAGGAAGCAAAAGAGGGAAGGAAGGGAGGAAAGAAGACGAAGGAAGGGAAGGGGGAAGGGAGAGAGGAAGGAAGGGAGGATGAGAGGAAAGGAGGGAGGAAGGATGAGAGGAAAGGAGGGAGGAAGGAAGGAAGGAAAGGAGGAAGGAAGAAGGACTCAAAGGAGGGAGGAAAGAAAGAGGGAAGGAAAGGAGGGAGGGAGGGAGGAAGGGAGGAAAGGAGGTAGGAAGGTAGGTAGGAAATGAGGGAGGAAAGAAGGAAGAGGGGAGGAAGGAAAGAGGGAAGGAAAGGAAAGAAGGAGGATATCAAATTTTTATATCTTTTCTTTCTCCACCACATGTTTTAATGGCCGTGATGATAATGATAGATTCTGTATGAAAAGTGAACAATAGGACGTGTGTTTTGTCCCCTAGTGCCCCATAATGCTTTTTTATGCTACCATCATTTTCTACCGTCTACACACACACACACACACGCACACACACACACACACACACAACACACACACACACTTACCACACTTACACACATGCATCCAAACACAGCAGACTTTTGGTTCTTTCCATCCTGACCAGGAATCTTTGTCTCATTAGATTTGGCTCGCTGGAGCACAAACACACACACACATACACACACACACACACACATACACACACACATACACACACACACACACACAAAAACTCTGCAATCAAGACAAGCTTCTCTTCCATGTTTTGTAGAGGTTAAACAGCAACCCTCTCGGTGTGTGTGTGTGTGTGTGTGTGTGTGTGTGTGTGTGTGTGTGTGTGTGTGTGTGTGTGTGTGTGTGTGTGTGTGTGTGTGTTGTGTGTGGTTTTGTGGTTGATGGAAGAATTAATTAAAACAATGCAGCTACTTTTCTAGCGAGGAGACGAGCAATCAGGAAACAACTTCCAGCGTCCAGAAGGATTCCACAAGGCTGAGACTTGGCCAGACACACACACACACACACACACACACACACACACCACACACACACACACACCACACACACACACACACAAACATGCAAACTCACACACACCACACGCAGAATAACATATATACACACACACACAAGGCAACTTGTGCAAGTAAAGAAAAGCTCACCTACAAAAAAGAGAGAAATACACACTTTCACACACATTTCACAGTGAAACACACACACACACACACACACACACACGCACACACAGACACACACACACACACATACACACACACACACACACACACACACCACACTGCATGATGTGTATTATTAGTGTCAACCTCAGATTTGATTGGTGGTTTTTTCCAACTAAATGGCATTTTCAATCTATTCATGCCCAGAATCCCCCCGGGGTTGAGTGTTTTCATTTTTGTGTCCACTGTTGTATACTTTTAAAAAAAAGGAAAAAAAAGAAGTGAAGTGTGTGTTTGTTTGTGTTCAGCATGCGTGTCTAGCATCTGCGCTCAAGCTCATGTGTCCACGGTTGTCGAGTGTGTGTGTGTGTGTGTGTGTGTGTGTGTGTGTGGATTCTCCGTGGGGGCTGGGAACCGGGGTGGTACTGCTGATCCATGACCGGCGGAAGAAAGAGAGACGGAGGAGGCAGGCGGGCAGGATGAGGAGGAGGAGGTGGTGGTGGAGGAGTGATTGGAAATGAATAATCAAAAGAAGGCAATTGGAAGAGGGAGGGAGGGAGGGAGAGGGAGAGAGAGAAAGAGAGAGGGAGAGGGAGAGAGAGGGAGAGAGGGGGGGAGAGAGAGAGAGAGAGAGAGAGAGAGAGAGGGAGAGGGAGAGAGAGGAGAGAGGGGGAGAGAGGAGAGAGGGAGAGAGAGAGAGAGAGAGAGAGAGAGAGAGGACCAGTCGTTGTGTGTTCATCTCAGTGTGTATTCAGTACACACACACTGAGCTGGTACTTTTTTTTTTTTTTTTACAATTAAATGTGTGCAGTCGCCTTTTTTAAAAAAAACACATTTCTTCTATCATCGTGTTGCTTGTTCCTTGAACTCAACACACAAATCATTTTAATTTGCACAATAAAATAACATTAACTTATCTGTGGATTTAATGATGAGTCAAAGACATGAATATATATATATATATATATATATATATATATATATATATATTTATATATATATATATATATATATATATATATATATATATATATATATATATAAAAAGAATAGATGCAGCAATTCAAATAAAACCAATCATTCTTACTTATCAAAATAAAGTTAATTATAGCAACAGCAAAAGTTTAAAAATCTATTTCTTAAATCAGGTTGGTTGTTGCCCTTTCAGGAGGAAAGTTGCTGTGTTTGCACCTTTTTATATTGTATATTGCTCTTTATTGCCCTTATAGATTATCATATTTTATTTATGCCTTTAATTGTTTCTTGAATGTTCTTATGGCTCAGGGAGTACTATATAAATGTTGTTATATTGTCTGACCCTCAATATAATGACAATAAAGCTAAACTTAAACTAATATTAAATGTAATGGTAAAGCCCCTTTCATATAGGAAATGCAGCTGAACGTGATTTAAAGTAAAGAAAATACATAAATCAAGTGCTTTACATTAAAAGGGCCTAAAAAGGAGCA
>JAJDFG010001263.1:22500-41347 GCA_021039105.1 Scomber colias
GGTGTTGCTGAGAAAGTACATGCCTGCTCCGCCAGCTTGTTCTAGGTAAAGATTGGGAAAAGCAAACATGGCTGCGACTGTGGACTCTTTTTTTTTTTTGGCCACCGTTTCTACACAAACGAAGACAATTGAGCAATTCAGGATCAAATTGTATGCGTCAATGTCGGTTTCGTGAGTTGGGTTTGTTTGATCGCCAAACGCTTCCAACATTTCTCCGGGTCGAGATCCAGCAACTGTGTACTTTTTAAACCAAAGTGCTTATTAAAGTTGGGTTTGATGGAGGCTGGTTGCTGGTTCCTGCTTTCCCCACAAATCACAGGTGTTACTTTTCGTTTCGGAGTTGGCTCGGAGTTCAACTAATCACAGGAATAAACACATCCTTATGTCCGATGGTCATGAGCTTTGGGTAGTGACCGAAAGAACAAGATCGCGGGTACAAGCGGCCGAAATGAGCTTCCTCCGTAGGGTGGCTGGGCTCTCCCTTAGAGATAGGGTGAGAAGCTCAGTTATCCGGAGGGAGCTCGGAGTAGACCCGCTGCTCCTCCGCATCGAGAGGAGCCAGATGAGGTGGCTCGGGCATCTAGTTAGGATGCCTCCCGGACGCCTCCCTGGTGAGGTGTTCAGGGCACGTCCCACCGGTAGGAGACCCCGGAGAACACCCAGGACACGCTGGAGAGGCTATGTCTCTCGGCTGGCCTGGTAACGCCTCGGGGGTCCCCCGGGAAGAGCTGGACGAAGTGGTTATGCTGCTGCCCCCGCGACCCGACCCCAGATAAGTGGAAGAGGACGGTATGTCCGATGGAGGCTTTTAGATTGGTTTAATGGCTCGTCTTGTCAGTGTAATGGGAATTCTCATTATTCATCTTCTCTGATCAAATGAGCAACTTTATCATATGATGAGGTGTATGTGTGTGTCATAATCTGCTGACCATGACACCACTTATGTTACATGAAATGCTGATTGAGTGAACATCATGTATGTTATAATCTACTGACTAACCATTGTCCTGATCGTACACACATTATGACGTGACTATTGTGCTCTCCGCTGTGCCATCTCACGCTTGAGACAGCAAGGAGTCCGTCTGCAAACGACTGAATAAACTAGAGAAAGACAACGAACGACTTTGTGCTTCTTGATAAATAATATTGCCAGAACATCATCTCGAGCATTGAGGTTACATCGCTTTAGGGGCTGTTAAAATGTGTCTCTCTTTTTTCGTAAAGGTATCCAGTCAGGTGTTAATATCTATCTTGCACTGCTAGCTTCTTTGGTACAGCGATTGAATCATTGTCAACCATACAGTTGAGCATTTATGACCAAAATCGAGGTTATTTGAGGATTGAATCTCCACATCTATGTAACCAGGCCCTGAGTGAACACTATACATTTCTCTGCAAGATGGATGTTATAATTGTAGTCGGTCCCAAGCCACAAACAGCCACAAGTATTTTATGTTGAGGAACTGTCAATCTCAGTATATTAGCTATGTTTACACCATCCACTTCTATGCAATGATGCCTTAAACGCTATTCATTGTCCTTAGACATGAATGGATGCTACTAGTATTTTACCTTGAGTGTTTTTCTGATGAGTTTTTAATAGTTGGCATGTTTCCCAACAGCCTGATTTCCAGAAAAAAGCCATAAATCACAGTTGTTTTTGGCACATTTGACCTTTTTAACTAGTCATAAAAGATTGAACACCAGTGTCTCTCATACTGTAAACCACTAATTGCCACCAACAATCAAGCAACATAACTATAGATTCACTGTTTCTAATCAGGCCAGTCTTTTTGGAGTGAAGTCTGCCACAGTTGTGCTTCTAATCATTGAAACATACCACTTTGTGTCACCAAGGCTTCCCCATTATAGCGACTGTGAACGTTTCTCTCTTCTTTTTCATCAGTGAATCACTTAGAAATAGTTTTAATGTTTTGTGCCTTTCTGTTGTATTTTGAACTGTAGCACCGTCGACCCATGTTGTGACATAACACACATGCATTGACCTATTAACCCTCCTGTTGTGTTCGAGTCAAGGAAGGGAGGGAGGGAGGAAGGAGGGAAAGAAGAAAGGGAGATGGAGGAAGGAAGAAGGGAGGAAGGAAGGAAAGAAAGGAGGGAAGAAGGGAAGGAAGGAAAGGAGGGAAGAAGGGAAGGAAGGAAAGGAGGAAAGAAGGGAAGGAAGGAAAGGAGGAAAGAAGGAGGGAAGGAAGGAAGGAAAGGAGGGGGAGAAGGAAGGAAGGAGGGAGGAAGGAGGGAAGGAAGGAGGGAGGGAGGGAGGGAGGAAGGAGGGAAGAAGAAAGGGAGATGGAGGAAGGAAAAAAGGAGGAGAAAGGAAGGAAGAAGGGAGGAAGGAAGGAAAAAAGGAGGAAGAAAGGAAGGAAGAAGGGAGGAAGGAAGGAAGGAAAGGAGGAAGGAAGGAAGGAAAGGAGGAAGGAAGGAAGGAAAGGAAGGAAGGAAGGAAGAGTCAAAACAGATGGGTCAATTTGACCCGGGAGCACAACAGGAGGGTTAAACAGGTGAAGTAGAGACTCAAACACTGCAGCTCTGAGCTTTGATTTCGGGAATTAATGAAGCAAGTATCGTTCCCAGTTCTAAAAAAAACAAAGCTCTGGACACATTTTCCCGATCGTTTTACTCCTCTGTATGACTTCACGGGACTCACCCCTCTAATTTCACATTGTTTCAATCACATCAGACATTTATTTCAATTAGCGGAGCGCAGAAGAGTCGAAACCGCAGTGACATTTACTGTGAGAACTGCCATTTCCGTGACAGATTATGTAGAAAGTCGTGCTAAGAAGCCATTTGAGGGCGAAGGGAGGGGGTTGTGGGGGTGGAGGGGGGGGGGGAGAAAAAATATGAGTGGAACTCTTATTTTCCTGCCATTATACACACACACACATACACACACACACATTGAACAGACACACACAGATAGGTTGGACTGTCTCAGCAGATACGACCAAAAGCTGGCAAATTGACTAACAGTTGATTTCTATTATATGTGGGCACAGTCTCCTACCCAACACTGGTATTAGGACAGTGTGTGTGTGTTGTGTGTGTGTGTGTGTGTGTGTGTGTGTCTGTGTGTGTGTGTGCTGTGTGTGTCTGTGTGTGTGTCTGTGTGTGTGTGTGTGTCTGTGTGTGTGTGTGTCTGCCACTGTGTGTGTGTGTGTGTCTGTGTGTGTGTGTGTGTGTCTGTCTGTCTGTGTGTGTGTCTGCCACTGTGTGTCTGTGTTGCTGTGCTGTGTGTGTGTGTGTGTGTGTGTGTGTCTGTGTGTGTGTCTGCCACTGTATGTGTGTGTGTTTTTGCATGTTCCTCAACAGTGACCAGAGTGTGTGTCTCGTGTCCTGTGGTACGTGCATACCTGTGGCTTCCTGGCTACGTGCACTCTACCCCCCCCCCCCCCCCCCCCCCCCCCCCCTCTCTGTTTTTTCTTTTTTTATTGTGTGTTTGTGTGTGTGTGTGTGTGTGTGTGTGTGTGTGTGTTTGTGTCATTGTTGTTGCTGTTTTGTGTATTTTTAGGAAATACCTCCGTATGCATCGCTCCATCCTTCACTGCTCTGTAAACGTGCCTTGCAGCGATGGCACCCAACCCCCCCCCACCCCACCCTCCCCCCACCCCCTTTGACAGCAACGACCACCGCGCATTTATTGTGACTGATGGCAGCATAAATATAATGAAACTCAATCCGAATTCTGCGGCGGTGTCTATATTTGTATGTGTGTGCGTTTACAGAGTTCACTAGCATACATTGACTTTTTGCCACTCTCTCTCCAAAACACACACACACACACACACACACCAATTTTTTTTTTTGTCCACTCTGCACTTCTGCCGCTCCAGGAATTTTTCCCCCCTGCTCCGAATTGTCGGAACGTTTTAGAATTCCTCTGCTTTTCTGGAAACAGAGTGAGTTTGGAATTCCAGCTCTCGCTCTCTCTCCCTCAGGCGACACGGTGTGTGCGTATATCTGTGTGTGTGTGTGTGTGTGTGTGTGTGCGTATATCTGTGTGGTGTGTGTGTGTGTGTGTGTGTGTGTGTGTTTAGGTTGAATTCCAGGCGCAGACAATTTACTGATTTGGTTGGAATGTGTTTGTTACCCACAGGGCTCTGGATTCGAACTCGCACTAACACACACACACACACATGCACAAAAACACACACACACACACACACACACACAGATTCCTCTTCATCATCCCGCAGCAGGAGAAAGTGATCGCTTTCGTTTCCGTCGATTCTCCCTCTGCGTGATATGTGTGTTTGACCCCCTTTAACCTTTTGGTGTGTGTGTGTCTGTGTGTGTGTGTGTGTGTGTGTGTGTGTGTGTGTTTGTTGTACTGTGATACCATGTGTGTGTATTTGCACCCCTCCTTCTCCCACTGACCTCCTCCTGACTGCGATTTCGACGTTGCGTTTGACCTCTCGCCCGAGTCTTTTTTTTTTTTTTTTTTTTCTGTGCAGTTTGACGTAACCGCTTCTTAAACAAGAGGCGACACTTTTGCCAAGGAGATGCACGGCTGCCATGAAAAACTTGACTGGACTTCCAAAATTGTGCAGAATGCCGTCTGGGTTTCTTCACCAAACATCACCCACATTTCAAACATAACAAAATCGATAGTATGTCAGAGATTTCGTAAGTGGGTCTGATTATCCACAATCAAACATTTGTTTTAACAGGAAATTTGAGCTCGTTTCAGAGTTAACAGCCTGCTGGCTTCCTCTATGCCTCGTTGGCTGCACAGAGGTGGTAATTTTATGACTTTTTAAAGTCTGTCGAGAACAAGATTGGGTAAAGATTAAGATGGCTATTTTCAGTAGAGGTGGCAAAAAGGTAAAACATGGATTCTTTTGAAGTGAATGAGCAGTCAAAGAGTCTGATTTAGTTGGCATGTGAGTGATTTGAGGATCTGCCTGTTTGTTTTGTTTTTAATGGCGCTATGTATCTGTCATCGATGTGCAGTTTATCAGCAGATTTTAAACAATGTTAAGCTTCTAATGAGCCTGACAGCTCATAACAGGATAATGTTTTCATTGACGTTGGCTGACATTTAGACTTTTTCCAAATGGAGAGAGTCGCAGACTGAGAAATTCACTTAAACTGTTTGCACTGGCTTTCAGAGGCAGCAGCTCTCTGCGAGAAATGGAAGAAACTGGTTTCTTGTACAGTCATTGATTCTCGTCTGTGCCTTCCACTTTGTTTATATGTGCCGTGTGTGTGTGTGTGTGTGTGTGTGTGTGTGTGTGTGTGTGTGTGTGTGTGTGTTCTCAGCTCCACAGAAGTAGACGATATGATCCGCAAGTCGACAAATCTGTTGTTGACCAGAACCCTGAGCCACTGTCTGCAGTACGCCATTAAGAAGAAGAATGTCGGCCTGGCAGAGGTACTGTGTGTGTGTGTGTGTGTGTGTGTGTGTGTATGTGTGTGTGTGTGTGTGTGTGTGTGTGTGTGTGTGTGTGTGTGTTTTCTCCAATGTGTGAAAAAACCCCTAAGCCTTAAGCTTATAATAATCTCTCCCATAGGGAACAAGCTAATGTTGTTTACACAACTTTAGTGCAACAGTCATTCTCAGAATTTACAGCTCATTTAGCCTCAAGAAAACACACATTTCCTCTTTTCAACCTGCTGCTGCTGCTGTTGTTGTTTTTGTTTTTGTTTTTGTTGTCATAACTGTGCAGAACGATGAACTCGGATACTGAACGATGATTATTTTTATTTTCCACTTCCACTCCGTGCTGTTTGTTCGAGGAGTCCAAACAGTTCGTTCATCCACAAGAACGAAACTCGACGATAAGACGAAGTGTCATGGAAAATTCAGCTTAATTTAATAAATGAAAGCTGTGCTGATTTAAAAGAATAATGAGCCGAGCATCTCTAGACAAATATCCAAATTTATGGATTACGATACAAATAACAAACAAAAATGTGTCAGTAGATTAATTCAAGAGGAAATTGAACACATATGTTTTTGCTTTCTGCCTTTTTTTTTTTTTTTGGCTTTTGTTGTTTTGCTCTTCATGAGACATTTGTGCACCACATTTCTCCAACACATCATTATACACTTTCCACAAGGAACAATTAATGATTGAATAAAAACAATGAATTAATAAATATATAAAGAGACATGACTGAGTTGATCTCATGGCATTAACTTCCTTCAAAAAATAGCAAAAATCACTGAATTTATAACATTTTTTTTCAAGCAGATGATAAAAAAACTCAAATATATTCAACTGTCTATTTAAGTTTTACTTTTTTATGCCTTTTTTGGTGATTTTTGTCTCTTTTTTTTTAACTCATTGGTTATATCTTGCCTCTAGCTGGTTCAGGTGATCATTAACACCACCCACCTGGAGCAGAGCTGCCACTTCCTAGAGGAGTTTATATCAAACATCACCAATGTTCCTCCCGACACGGCCAACGCCACCAAGCTGTACGGCACCTCCACCTTTAAGGTAAAACAAACACACACACACACACACACACACACACACACACACACACACACACACACACATTCATTCCCTTTGTCCTTCCTCCTTTTCTTTTTTTTTTTTTTAACATAATTATTTCTCTCTGCTTTTCTTTAATTTATTGTCCTCCTCCTTTCTGGTTTTCATTATTTTTATGCTGCAATGCAACACACACACACAGACACAGACACACACACACACACACACACACACACACACACACAGACACACACACACACACACTTCTTGTTTTTTATTATTTGTTGTGTCCGTTGTTCCTGCTTCCTTCTTATGATACGCAGTTAAGATTTGATATATTGATGAATTCTCAGCTTAGCATCTCACAAAATGAAACACACTTGTAACCTCTCGGTCTCCGTGCAGGACGCTCGTCACGCAGCGGAGGCGGAGATCTACACCAACCTCAACGCCAAGATCGACCAGTTCCTGCAGCTGGCCGATTACGATTGGATGGCCGCGGTGCAGACGGGCGGGACTCCGGATACCAGCGACTACCTGATCGACCTGATCGCCTTCCTGAAGAGCACGTTCAGCGTCTTCACCAACCTGCCTGTTAGTACACACATACACACACACACACACACACACACACACACACACACACAGAGAGACACAGAATTTAAACACTATATGCTCATGTGTGAAAGATACAGCAAAAATTCAACATTTTGGGAAATACCCCTTCCCTTGTGATTGAGAGGATCAATACTACTTTTATTTCTATGTGTTAATATGAAGCATGATTCCCAAAATGTTGCACTTTCCTCTTTTACTGGGGATTTCCACCGGGTCCGTCAGCGGCGTGGAACGGATGTGCTACAGTTTAGCTCCGTCCTCTGCCCGGCGTCAACTCACACCGGGAGCGTTACAGCAGTGGAGCGGAGCATGCTCTAGGAGAGAAAGCTGCCTTTTAAAATGAAGTTGCACTGTTAATACAGCAATTACGGAAGCCCAATGAAATCCGAACGTGTGCCTTTAGTCTACCGTAATTACTGTAGTAGCAGCACAACTAAATGGCCCGATTTTGTTAACTTGCTCAAATTTAGTTGATTTGGTAATTTTCTTAGGGGCAGCAACTACTCACTTAGCTAATGTGACATGAAATAGCCTTTTAGCTGCTAATGTGAAGTGTTGCAATAGTCCATATAAAGACATGATGATGCTGATAATTACGTTATTGTACGATAAGTCGATAATTATTGTGACAGTAGATGCTGCCTCCAAAATGAAACTCTGGCTCCAATTGAAAAGCATCAACTTTTCTCAGTCAGCTATTTCCCTCATTGAGTGATCTATGTGCTGGTGAAAAGTACGATAAGTCGATATGTAGACATGATGATGTGGATAATTACGTTATTGTACGATAAGTCGATAATTATTGTGACAGGCCTACAGCTACGTAGATGCTGGCTCCAAAATGAAATTCTGGCTCCAATTAACTCCAAATTCAAAAAGCATCAACTTTTTCTCAGTCAGCTATTTCTCTCATTGAGTGAAATTTGGTCCCTCTAAGTCTAATTTATGTGCTGGTGAAAAGTACGATAAGTCGATATGTAGACATGATGATGCCGTTATTGTACGATAAGTCAATTATTGTGACAGTAGATGCTGGCTCCAAGATGAAACTCTGGCTCCAATTGAAAAGCATCAACTTTTCTAAATCAACTGTTTCTCTTATTGAGTCTTTATGGTCTCAATTGTTAAATTTGGTCCCTCTAATACAGCCATCTTCAACTCATTCCACAAAGGGCCATGTGGCTGCAGGTTTTCATTCCAACCAAGCAGGAGCACACCTGGCTCAATTCATTTAATCAGCTGAACTCACTCTTCAGTCAGCTGATTGGTGTGCATGTGTGCTCCTGCTTGGTTGGAATGAAAACCTGCAGCCACATGGCCCTTTGTGGAATGAGTTGAAGATGGCTGCTCTAATATATGTGCTGGTGAAAAGTACGAGAAGTCGATATGTAGACATGATGATCTGGATAATTACGTTACTGTACGATAAGTCGATAATGTAATTATTGTTACATTTAAAAGAGTTTTAATTCATCTTTATAGCCAGTGGATTTACATTAGAAATATGTTTTTAAATGTCTCTAATTGACACGTGAAACTAGCATTTAACTTGCTGTATCACGTTTACATCATCACATTTAAGGTGTGTGTGTGTGTGTGTGTGTGTGTGTGTGTGTGTGTGTGTGTGTGTGTTGATGTGTGTTTTATATAAGCTCCCTCACCAGTCTCTCTGCATGTTAGCATATGAGACATCACAGGGCAGGACAATCTGCTTTAGTTCGTTATAGTATCAGCTCGTTACGGGTTAGATCGTTAACATGGGGCCCGTTGAGCTCATTAAAGGGTGAGCCTGTCGGGTCAGCAGCACCAGATTATACACCGGCTCATTGACTCTACAGCCCCCGAAACCCAAAATGACATTACACACGCATAAATGATTTCAGAGAAAAACACAAGAAGCTTCGTCAGTTCTTCTTCTGCTATAAAAGCCTCCGTGGTATTATCTCACTATGCTGATATTCCACATTATTAATCATTGAAGCAGCTGTTATTGATGACATTTCACATTTAATTAATGGTATAATCCTTTAGCTCTATTCATCACCTCAGCTGTCAGCCTTTTTTTTTTGTTGCTAGCTTAAAAAACGACCATGTGACCATCATTCGAAAAGGCCAGTTGGCTCCTTGTATGAGACTAAAATTTGACTTAACACCATTCATCACCCGCACCCACATTGTCAGGCGTCTGTGGTAGCTTTTATTTAAAAAATAGGCGAGCTGGCTGGTCAAGAAATAAAAGTGAAGGATGAATGTTTATAATAAAAAACTAGTTTCTCATGGAAATATCGAGCAGCAAACTGGACAGAGGTGAAGGTTTCCGATATGTGTTCCTCACTAAAAACTTTGTCTTTTTTAAAGTTTATTTTTACTGTTCAGGTTAATTTGACCCTGAGCACACATGGAACTCGTAGATCTTAATATTAATCCACAATTAAAAGTGTTATTGAGTCAAAGCTCGTCGAATTCAGCCCAAAAAAACATAATTTTAAAATCAGTGAACTATGAAACTATTTCTTTGCTTTAGTTTTCACACACTGTCCAAAACAATCCACGTTCCTACTCGCTTCTTGTAAAACAGTTTTTTTAGCAAATTCATGCACAGGCTCTCATGAACTTACTACACACACACACACACACACACACACACACACACACACACACACACACACACACACACACACACACACACACATTTGTTTTAAGATGATTGCACACACAGATTTGGTCAAAGCGGGTCACAAGGCCATAAGGCCACACACACACGGTGGTTGAGCTAAGTGTTTTCCAGCACTTCTAAGAAGCTTTTCCTTCACCCCCACGAGCCCCGGACATGACCCCGTCACACACACTTTAACACACACATACACACACACACACACACATACATGCACAGTGTGGGGCCTCCTAAGTAGATCAGATGCTATGGATCTAAAAACCTGGGTGGTATGACCCTCCTAAAATACAATGTGGTGATCATATAAAGGAGTAGAGTTACACAGAAATGAATTGGATACTACTGAAGGGAGGAGAGTGGACAGCAGGCGGTGAAATCAAAGAATAAAACTTTATTAAATAGAAATAGAAATAGTTTTACTGCTGCTACTGATGCTGTATTATTACTACTGCTAGTACTCCTTTACTGTTACCATTACATATCCTACTGCACATACCGTACCTCTGTAATAAAGGTGCACTGGTTCAAAATCTGAAGTGGACCATAAGGTATATTTGAAAGCAGGTGCTTCTACTTTTTTAAGCCACCCCTATGATAATGTAGGCTGTGAACCGCTGGACTAAACTAGCTAACTGTATATACAGTAGTGTAAACTAGCTAACTGTATATAAAGTAGTGTAAACTAGCTAACTGTATATAAAGTAGTGTAAACTAGCTAACTGTATATAAAGTAGCGTAAACTAGCTAACTGTATATAAAGTAGCGTAAACTAGCTAACTGTATATAAAGTAGTGTAAACTAGCTAACTGTATATAAAGTAGTATAAACTAGCTAACTGTATATAAAGTAGTGTAAACTAGCTAACTGTATATAAAGTAGTATAAACTAGCTAACTGTATATAAAGTAGTATAAACTAGCTAACTGTATATAAAGTAGTATAAACTAGCTAACTGTATATAAAGTAGCGTAAACTAGCTAACTGTATATAAAGTAGCGTAAACTAGCTAACTGTATATAAAGTAGTGTAAACTAGCTAACTGTATATAAAGTAGTATAAACTAGCTAACTGTATATAAAGTAGTGTAAACTAGCTAACTGTATATAAAGTAGTGTAAACTAGCTAACTGTATATAAACTAGCTAACTGTATATAAAGTAGTGTAAACTAGCTAACTGTATATAAAGTAGTGTAAACTAGCTAACTGTATATAAAGTAGTATAAACTAGCTAACTGTATATAAAGTAGTGTAAACTAGCTAACTGTATATAAAGTAGTGTAAACTAGCTAACTGTATATAAACTAGCTAACTGTATATAAAGTAGTGTAAACTAGCTAACTGTATATAAACTAGCTAACTGTATATAAAGTAGTGTAAACTAGCTAACTGTATATAAAGTAGTGTAAACTAGCTAACTGTATATAAAGTAGTATAAAGTAGCTAACTGTATATAAAGTAGTATAAACTAGCTAACTGTATATAAAGCAGTGTACTGTAAACTAGCTAACTGTATATAAAGTAGTGTAAACTAGCTAACTGTATATAAAGTAGTATAAACCAGCTAACTGTATATAAAGTAGTATAAACTAGCTAACTGTATATAAAGTAGTGTAAACTAGCTAACTGTATATAAAGTAGTATAAACTAGCTAACTGTATATAAAGTAGCGTAAACTAGCTAACTGTATATAAAGTAGCGTAAACTAGCTAACTGTATATAAAGTAGTGTAAACTAGCTAACTGTATATAAAGCAGTATAAACTAGCTAACTGTATATAAAGTAGTGTAAACTAGCTAACTGTATATAAAGTAGTGTAAACTAGCTAACTGTATATAAAGTAGTGTAAACTAGCTAACTGTATATAAAGTAGTGTAAACTAGCTAACTGTATATAAACTAGCTAACTGTATATAAAGTAGTGTAAACTAGCTAACTGTATATAAAGTAGTGTAAACTAGCTAACTGTATATAAAGTAGTATAAAGTAGCTAACTGTATATAAAGTAGTATAAACTAGCTAACTGTATATAAAGCAGTGTACTGTAAACTAGCTAACTGTATATAAAGTAGTGTAAACTAGCTAACTGTATATAAAGTAGTATAAACCAGCTAACTGTATATAAAGTAGTATAAACTAGCTAACTGTATATAAAGTAGTGTAAACTAGCTAACTGTATATAAAGCAGTATAAACTAGCTAACTGTATATAAAGTAGTGTAAACTAGCTAACTGTATATAAAGTAGTGTAAACTAGCTAACTGTACATAAAGTAGCATAAACTAGCTAACTGTATATAAAGTAGTGTAAACTAGCTAACTGTATATAAAGTAGTAAACTAGCTAACTGTATATAAAGTAGCATAAACTAGCTAACTGTATATAAAGTAGTGTAAACTAGCTAACTGTATATAAAGTAGCATAAACTAGCTAACCGTATATAAAGTAGTGTAAACTAGCTAACTGTATATAAAGTAGTATAAACTAGCTAACTGTATATAAAGTAGTAAACTAGCTAACTGTATATAAAGTAGCATAAACTAGCTAACTGTATATAAAGTAGTGTAAACTAGCTAACTGTATATAAAGTAGTGTAAACTAGCTAACTGTATATAAAGTAGTGTAAACTAGCTAGCTGTATATAAAGTGGTATAAACTAGCTAACTGTATATAAAGTAGTATAAACTAGCTAACTGTATATAAAGTAGTGTAAACTAGCTAACTGTATATAAAGTAGTGTAAACTAGCTAACTGTATATAAAGTAGTATAAACTAGCTAACTGTATATAAAGTAGTATAAACTAGCTAACTGTATATAAAGTAGTATAAACTAGCTAACCGTATATAAAGTAGTATAAACTAGCTAACTGTATATAAAGTAGTGTAAACTAGCTAACTGTATATAAAGTAGTATAAACTAGCTAACTGTATATAAAGTAGTGTAAACTAGCTAACTTTATATAAAGTAGTGTAAACTAGCTAACTGTATATAAAGTAGTGTAAACTAGCTAACTGTATATAAAGTAGTATAAACTAGCTAACTGTATATAAAGTAGTGTAAACTAGCTAACTGTATATAAAGTAGTATAAACTAGCTAACTGTATATAAAGTAATGTAAACTAGCTAACTGTATATAAAGTAGTATAAACTAGCTAACTGTATATAAAGTAGTGTAAACTAGCTAACTGTATATAAAGTAGTATAAACTAGCTCCACGTCCAGCAGCTACAACAGTAACATGCTGCTCTAACACTGATGCGTCACTATTAATAATCTAATGATGTCATATATAATAATATATCACTACTTTTACTGTAATACTGCATACTACATCACTCATAATACTGCAGTACTTTTACTGTAATACTGCATACTACATCACTCATAATACTGCAGTACTTTTACTTAAATTAGACTTTTCTTGCAGTACTTTTACTCGTTATTAAGTATTTTTACGTTGCTGTATTGGTACTTTTACTTTAATAAAGGATCTAAATACTTCTTCCACCACTGATCACAACTCCTACTGCAGACATTTATACATTTTATTTGTTAAAATCAGTCGTCATCAAGTGTCTAGAGAGGATAAACACAGTATGTTTCAGACCAGAGTGAGAGTCTGGGGAGGAACTCAGAGGGGGATGAAGCCAGAAAAGATTTAAGGTGGATGACAGATATTGGAGAGAAACCAGTAATCCAGCAGTAAATGATTGTTTGAGGTTTTTTTATTTAGGGTGGAAGAAGAAGAAGGAAAAAAATAAAAAAATAAAATAAAATCCTGAAAATGTTATGCAACTAACAATAAGCCCACTGAAAACCAAAACACACAGATCACTGACCTGTCATAGATATTTATGGAGTGAAGGCCCACTGTGACACAGCAACATTCAAGCTAGCTATCTGGCACACTCTGCGGTCGCTGTAACGGCTCTAAATGCAGCTGGACTGAGAAAAAAAAACTCTGCAGGCTCACATTTCTTCAACAACTTTTTTTAGAGCACACACACACACACACACACATACACACACACACACACACACACACACACACACACACACACACGCATATATATATATTCATCATTCTTGTTCTCACTGGAGAGGAAAACCTTTGCCCCATCCAAGACCTAATAATACCACTCAGGAGTTTTTATGAGTATTTAGCCATCGCACTAATCGAATTGAGCTCAGGTTTAAAGATGGAACGGGGGTGGAAAGGTATGAAAAGGCCTCGGGAGTGAAAACAATCATGTGAAAATTAGAGAGGAGGATTTTTGGACGGTGTTCTTCTAACCCGACGGGCGATCCAGGATCCAGTAAGCCAGTAAGCCAACCCCTCCCTTTTTTATCAGCTTGTTGCCGTGCGCCGAGACAATTTGGCGGCGGCTTCTTTTTGTCTGGGGCGTCCAACGTTTAACCGAGTTCTAGTCAGTTCTTTCCTTCCTTGTCTTCTTTTCCTTTCTTCCTTTTCTTCCTTATCCCTTTTCCGTCCTTCCTTCCATCTTTCCTTCATCTTCTTTTCCTTCCTTCCTTCTTTCCTTTTGTCTTTCCTTCCCTCCTTCTTTACCTTCCTTCCTTCCTTCTTTCTAGCCATTTCCTTTATTCCTTTCCTTCCTTATCCCTTTTCCGTCCTTCCTTCCTTTCCTTATCCCTTTTCCGTCCTTCCTTCCTTCCTTCCTTTTGTCTTTCCTTCCCTCCTTCTTTACCTTCCTTCCTTCCTTCTTTCTAGCCATTTCCTTTATTCCTTTCCTTCCTTATCCCTTTTCCGTCCTTCCTTCCCTTCCTTATCCCTTTTCCGTCCTTCCTTCCTTTCCTTATCCCTTTTCCGTCCTTCCTTCCTTTCCTTATCCCTTTTCCGTCCTTCCTTCCTTTCCTTATCCCTTTTCCGTCCTTCCTTCCTTTCCCTTCCCTCCTTCCTTCCCTTCCTTCCTTGTATTCTTTTCCTTTCTTACTTCTTTCCGTCTTTGTTTCCTTCCCTCCGTCTTTGTTTCCTTCCTTCCTTCTATCTTTCCTTCATCTTCTTTTCCCTTTTCCTGCCTTCCTTCCTTCCTTCCTTCCTTCCTTCCTTCCTTCCTTCCTTCCTTCCCATCCTTCCCTCCTTCCTTCCCTTCCTTCCTTGTATTCTTTTCTTTCTTACTTCTTTCTGTGTTTGTTTCCTTCCCTCCGTCCTTCCTTCCTTCCATCTTTCCTTCATCTTCTTTTCCTTCCGTCCTTCCTTCCTTCCATCTTTCCTTCATCTTCTTTTCCTTCCTTCCTTCCTTCCATCCTTTCTTCCTTCCTTTTGTCTTTCCTTCCCTCCTTCCTTACCTTCACTCCTTTCTTACCCTCCTTCCTTGTATTCTTTTCCTTTCTTACTTCTTCCGTCTTTGTTTCCTTCCCTCCGTCCTTCCTTCCTTCCATCTTTCTTTCCTTCATCTTCTTTTCCTTCCCTCCTTCCTTACCTTCCTTCCTTCCTTACCTTCCTTCATCCCTTCCTTGTATTCGTTTCCTTTCTTACTTCTTTCCGTCTTTGTTTCCTTCCCTCTGTCCTTCCTTCCTTCCTTCTATCTTTCCTTCATCTTCTTTTCCTTCCTTCCTTTTGTCTTTCCTTCCCTCCTCATGTGAACATTAGAGAGGAGAATTTGGACGGTGTTCTTCTAAGCCCCCCCCCCCACCCTTCCCCCCCCCTCCTCTTTTTATCAGCTTTCTGCCGTGCGCCGAGACAATTTGGCGGCGGCTTCTTTGTGTCTGGGGCGTCCAACGTTTAACCGAGTTCTAGCCAGACGAAGCCAAAATTCGCATTATCTCAAAAAAGGCCCAGTGGTGCAATAAATATTGTTTTTTTTTTAAAAAGGTGGAAAAAGTTGCTGGCATTGATTTGATTGACAAACTTTTATTTCCAATGTGGCCTCCAGCTCAACTCGACTCCATCCACTTAATGTTCCGGTTTATGTTTTTGTTGCCGTAGGGAACGCCCGTAGAACATGCTACGTTACCGGTGAGTATTTTTGGGGTTGCTGAAAAAAGTAACAGAGTGATGTTCAACAGCTACCTGACTGACCTTGTTAACCCCCCCCCTCCTCCTCCTCCAACCCCCCCCCCCCTTAAACTTTGAGAGATGACAAAAACAGCATGTTAAAGGGAGTGATGCACGTTTGCTTGGATTTGTGTTCTTGTGCCCCCCCCCTCTGAAAAAAATGTCCGAACCAGGGAGGGAAATTATAACCAACCACCTGCTCATCTATATTACACTTCACCACCAATCATTTAGAGCAGTGATGTCAAACATGAGGCCCGTGGGCCAGAAACGGCCCGCCAAGGAGTCCAATCCGGCCCCCCATGAAGGAATCCTGTCTTCTTTTCTTTCCTATACCCTCCTGTCATCTGTCCTTCTGTCCTCTCCTTCCTCCCTTTCTTACTTTTTTCCTTCTTTGTTTCCTTCCCTCTGTCCTTCCTTCCATCTTCCTTTCGTTTCTTCCTTTCCTTCCTTCCTTGTCTTTTTTCCTTTCTTCTTTTCCTTCCTTATCCCTTTTCCTTCCTTCCTTCCTTCCTTGTATTCTTTCCCTTTCTTACTTCTTTCCTTCTTTGTTTCCTTCCCTCCGTCCTTCCTTCCTTCCATATTTCCTTCATCTTCTTTCCCTTCCTTCATTCCTTCCTTGCTTTTGTCCTTCCTTCCTTCCCTCCTTCCTTCCTTCCTTCCTTCCTTCCTTCCTTCCTTCCTTCCTTCCATCTTTTTATTGGTCCGGCCCACATGAGATCAAATTTGGCTGTATGTGACCCTTGAACCCCCCCCCCGATTTATAAGTTTTATTCTCATCTAAAAATGTATTTAAGCCGTACAACAGTTCAATTTTAAGGCAGAAAGATGACGATGAGAGCACGTCTGGTGTTTTGCTTTCTTGCCCCCGTTGATTCATTTTTAGTCCCATAATGTAATAGTTGTGTTTTTTTTTTTTAAAACGGCAATGAAAAGATGTATTTACCTTTCGCTGTTCTCTAGACAAAAGGAAATTTCCAACCCTGGTGTCTGTCAGATTAAATGTGTTTTTTTAAGCTGTTGAGGTGAAGTTGCTTGCACTGGCTCTTTATGTGTGTGTGTGTGTGTGTGTGTGTGTGTGTGTGTGTGTGTGTTTCAAGGTTACAGCATACAGTCATAGAGAAAACTCACAAAAAAATGCCCCCCCTCCTCCCATCTACAAAAAAAAAAAAAAAATCCAGACTTCATTTTTGTGGTGTTTCTTGAGTGACATGAACAAATACCTTCCGTAATGCAGCAAATGCGGCGATTGTTCCACAAGCCTTAAAAAAAAAAAAAAAAAAACCTGGAGCTGCTCTCTTGCCTTGTCTTTTACCGAGTCTTGACTGTTGCGAATGTTAAAGCCCACCAAACACACATAAGTAGATTCCCCTTCTTTTCTTTTTTTTTTTTTTTTTTTAGTTTTTCCAAGTCATAAATCAGTATAAACACCTGTAACCCCTCAGTTTCAACTTCGGAGTACTTTCATATTAACTGTCACAGATTTCGTCAGAGGTGAACCGGACTCAAGAAGTATGTCCCACGTCAGTATCTTTTTTTTTTTTTTTTTTTTGTGTGTGTGTGGTGATCCCACCTCTTGACATTTGGCTGCCCCTGACTAGCTGCTCATGTGACTGACAGGTTTCTGGATGGACGCAGAGCACATTATACACCGTGTCGAATCCCTTCCAGGAGTTGTGAATCATTGCGCTATAGCGTTTTTTTGAGAGTTTTTTTTTTTTTTTTTCATGAAACGCTGACTTGACGGTGCTGTTTGCGTCTCCTTTTTTAAGCTCAACCTGCTTCTAGCATTACGAAAGGAAGAGGGAGCCGAATGCTGGAAGTCAGGTGGGAGTGCTTCAAAACAAACTGAGTCCAAGTTTTAGATGCAACATCAATCTGTTAATACACTGAACACTTTCACATATGAGCTTCTTCTTGGTTGTTAAAAGAAATTTGTCAACAGTCTTTTCTTCATAAGTCCCCCGATTAAATTTAGCACAAACATAAAGTCAAACCGCCTCAGATGTAGAAATACCCCTCACAAACTATGTGAACTAACCCTTTAATATAGCTGAGAGGTATTAAGTAGCTTTTCCGCCTTCGTCAAAATCATCGCATTGCCATCGTCGATATTGAGCTCCAGTGCGGCTAAATGAGCTGAACTGCTGGAGTAGTGTACGCGGCCACACACAGGCAGATTGATTTACCTTTTAAAATACATGTTTTAGTATGAGGTCACTTCCTGTCTCGGACCACAGAGGCATAGGTTTGGGTATTTTTTGTTGTTGTATTAAGTTTTATATTATTAAATACAGTGGAAAACACTCATCGTACTATGATAATAAAATATATATGTAGTTTATTTATCACATGTAAATAAAGTTATTAACCCTCCTGTTGTCCTCGAGTCAAGGAAGGAAGGGAGGGAGGGAGGGAGGAAGGAAGGAAGGAAAGGAGAAGGAAGGGAGGACGGGAGGGAGGAAGGAAGGAAGGAAAGGAGGGAGGGAGGAAGGGAGGAAGAAGGAAGGGAAGGAAGGAAGGGAGGAGGGAGGGAGGAAAGGAAGGAAGGTAGGGAGGGAGAAAGGAAACAAGGAGAGAAGGAAGGAAAGAAGGAGAGAAGGAAGGAAAGAAGGAAAGGTCAAAACAGACGACAGGAAGGTTAAACAGCTTTAATATTAAATTAATATAATTGGCTGTTTTTAAAAACTACAGTACAGATCACCAACTGTAGTTATCTGGTTTCTCACCTTTTATAATTCTTTAAGTTTCCTCACTGAATATAGTAAATGAACTCTACTATTTAATAATTTATGTTTTTATAGCTAATCTATAGTTTTGGCGCGACTCACTGGCCCTGATCCGTCCTGTAGTGTAATTGCTGGATTACAGCTGCTGGTTGTCAGAGATCCGAGGTCACTATATATCTGCATCCCTCACAGATAAGGTGAGCTGCCAGATCAGTGAAATACTTAACCCCAAAGCTCAACTCTACTCCCACCAGTTTAAGCTCGAGACTGTTGGACCCGACCCAGGACGAGCTCCGTAAGCAGAGACCAGAGCTTGATTACTGGAAGCAGATCATCTCAACAGGAATGATTC